>JANPXK010000824.1:0-10715 GCA_024704745.1 Rosa lucieae
ACTGGAGGACAAGAAAGTGCCTACAGTAAAAAAGAAGACTAATGGATTCAAACCATTAGAAAAACCAGACACAAATCGTGTTCCTAACATGATTTTTCTGGAACCATCTACTAGTCAGACTAGTATCCGGTATGAAAACCCGGAGAATACAGAAAAAAGAGAAATGATGATGTTAAGCATCTTTGGAAAAAAGAAAGGAGTACAGCTCCTAAATGCTGAAGAATTTGAGTTCAATGAGATTGAACAAGAAGTAAAAAATTCCTCAATCCCAAAGTTAGATTTCAAACAGATCTACAAAAGAGGAAAGTTTGATTTAATGGACAGCCATTATTTTAAAGGGCTAAATACTGATTACTACCTTGTAGTTTGGGTCCAAAATCAATTCAGTCCCTGAACTTCTAATTTCATCAAAAACACCCTTGCACTTTCTATTTTGATATAATAGGTCCAATTTGTTAGTTTTCCAATAATTGAAGTTATTTAACTTGTTAACGTGGCTCATATATGGCTTATGTTTTATGATGTGGTGTCGAAGTGACCTGCATAGTCAATTTAGGAGTGAGTCCTACTATAAAATAAATAGTTTTTTTTAACAAATAATCCAACTATAACTTGAACTCATAACATAATATTAACGAATTGGACCTATTAGATCAAAATTGAAAGTGCATGGGTGTTTTTGATGAAATTAGAATTTCAGGGACTGAATTGATTTTAGACATAAACCACAGGGTAGTAACTAGTATTTAGCCCTATTTTAAACTACTGGAGATTACAACCCCAGCAATAGCAGGTGGAGAGACCGATCTTCTACTGATCACTCCAGCAGAAGTCGCCAGAGCACAAGCAAAAAAATATCAATTTATGCATATTGGAGCAGTCCAAGTAGGCATAAATCTGCTTGCTCGTGAAGGTATAAACTGTTCAGTCCTATGTGTTCTGCAAGACAACAGGTTAACAAACTTCCAAGCTAGTCTGTTGGGAACACTAGAAGCATCCTTATGCGATCAAGTGACGTATTTCAACTGCTTCCCCAACTTCACCACCAGCTTGAAAGATGCAGCTCACTGTCTCAGACTGAGAGTCAAGACGGATGGGATATCCATGAAGGAAGATATGCAGGAACTTGCAATAGTATACATAATATACTATAAATTGATGAGTACTACAGTAGCCCCCAAGACAAGGATAACAAATATCCCAGGTCTTACTACTGGATTCCTCACCAATCAGAAGAACCATTCACAACAAATCCACAAAGTTACTTGGAATGAGGTAACTTTTCCTCTTGAATGGAAATTATCTGGTCCAAAAAAGCAGCCGGAAAGAGCAAAAGCAAAGATCTACGAGAGTAGAAGAACTGGAGAAATCAGCCTCAACTTCGACAATCACCGGAAAAGTGATGTCTGTCCTGATAACCTCAGGATAAACAGCAGTCTTCTGAGAAGAAGCTACAGCACTAGAGAAGCTAGTGTTAGTGGTATAAAACCCACTATTGAAGAGCCAATAACAGAAGAAGACCTGGAAGCTGATCTGAACAGACCAGTCCATATGCTCAGAGCTGAGAGGCTCTATGATCTTTATGAAGAAGCTGAGAATTGTGAAAATCCTGAAAGATTAGAAAAACTAATCGAAGAGATGAAAGAATTCAAATGCAGAAAGACAAGAAAAGTCTTTCCTTATCAAGATGTTGAAATGGAAGAAGGAGAGAGCTCCAGAACTTTCATAAAAAAAGAAACAATGGAAACAAAACTCCCAGTTCAGAAAGCCCCCACGGGTAAAAAAGGGGAAAGAAATTCCCAAAGATTTGTCCCAGAGGACAATCTGCCAAGAGTTCCTATCATGAACTACGGCATCTGGTTGAATCTAGACAAGAGTCTAGACAAAAGAAAAACCATTGACCAATGGGTAGTCAGCCTGATGATGGCTTCTGCACTTACCCTTGGCAAATTTGAAGCACCAGATTTGCAGGTATACTATAAAACTACTCTTACTGGAGTAGCAAAAAAGTACTACCTATCCTTCAAAGAAACTGCCAGAGGAAGAGACTGGCTTGAAGAAATCAAAAATTCAAAGTCTCCGTATGATTTTGCAGTACCCCTGTACGATCAGTTCTGTGGAGATCTCTCAAATCTGAGTGAGAAAGCCAAAGAAACGGCAAACTCGAATATCTATGCTCTCAAAATCTATGACATGAGATATTTCGAAGAATACCTGAATGAATTTCAGGAATATTACTGTACAATTGGTGAACTAGAGAATACTGATCTAGTTAATCTGTTGCACAGAAAGCTCCCTGAACCATGGAGAACAGCTGTGAGAGAAAGCATAGCTGAGAAACCAATTGAAAGATTTTCAGTTGGAGGAATTGCTGACAGAATCCGGCAACTACTGAAGGAGCAATGCAAAGCCAATCTTAGAGCTAAGATGGCTAAGAAGCAACTCAAAGGAGTTGAAAATTTCTGTTACGGAATACTGGATATACCCACAAACTGGAGATGTCATGAATCCAAATTCCACAGAAAGAAGAAAAAAGAAAAATATTACTCTAAAAAATTCATAAAGAGTAATCAGAAGAAGAATTGGAAATTCAAGAGAAGTTCCAATTACAAGAAGCAACAGGATGAAGATCCAAAAAAGAAATTCTTCAAGAAAAAGAAGAATACTCTCCACGTATTTTTTTCCATTGAGTCCATTATCTATCATGTTTTTCAAGACTGAACTAGTTGAGTTGTACAATTTCATCAAATTCTTGTCTGAGTAGCTCCAGCTCTTTGCAAATTGCATGTCTGGTTAGCTCACTTTCCAGTTTCAAGTTCCGCAACAGCAATTTGTTCCACAACTTCAACTTCTTGAATAGATTTTAACTCAGAAACATGCTTAGAAGATGAGTCAACAATATTAATGATCCCTTACATCAACAAAACTAGAAATACCCAAATTCTAACCTAAATCACATTCTAATTTCATCAGAAAAATTCATACCTCAATAAAGTGGAGAGAATGAGAGCAGAGTGCTGAGGAGAGGAGTGAGTGACTTGGTAGAGAGAGGTGAGGAGAGGACGACAAAAAAGAGGAGAAAAAGGGGAGAGAAGACAGAAAGGATGAGAAAATGGGACAAAAGGTAAGGAAGGGAGTCACATAAGAGGGGAGAAAAGATAGAAAAGAGGAGAGAAGGGGAGAAAAAAAAGAGAGTTGTTGGCTTGTTGCAGCATATATATATAATCATTTTTTTTCTTCTCCAAAATGTTGGGGTGTGCTGCAGCATACTTCAGCACACCCCTGGTTCCGTGCCTGTATATACCTCGAGGCTTGAGTCAAAGACCGGAGACTTTGAATCAATACCAGGTGCGTGTCAAATTAAAAAGAAATATGATTAAAATAACAGACGGTAAGACGCGTGTCAGTGCATTATTACTGGCGGTGCGTAGAATCCGTTTTCTTATTTTTATTGTTGGATCATGATCATGTACGCGCTAGTGTCCCAATTGGTTGGCTTTAATAAATTTCACTATCAAAGTCAAGTCAAGTCCCTAGTGTAAATTCGATAAGATGTTTTGATTTGGAGAGCGTCCGGGTGGTTATCCAACTGGCCTATTAACAGTGCGTGGGTTTCACGCGGCGTTTGTGTAACACTTGACCCAAAAAACAGTAAAACTGATTTTACTGTAGGCTGGAGCACACGGCAAGCACGAGCGATGCCCATTCTCTCGTATTTGCTTCGCTGCCAAAAGAGCAGATCAAAATTGCCCGCTCAAATCTGAAACCTTAAACCTTAAACCTAGAGCTGGATTTGGAACTCTTGTTTTAAGTCTGAGAAGATTAAATCTCAAGTGGAAGTCCGTCGATCGATCTCCCAACCGAGTAGATCAAATCTATCGCAGTTGGGAATCAGCGGTTGTTTATGGTGCGTTGCTGAAAATTGAATTTAGATTCTCAGACCCAAATAAGTGGCTCGAAAGCTAAGTCAGAATCATTTGGTGGCTTTGCTTCCAGCAGCGATCAAAATCAAAGGTATGCATGCATCTTTCCTCTTTTTTATATAAAATTAGACTATTTATATGGGTCTTAGTTGCTGCTTACGGCTCGATTACTGGATTTGTGGGACTATGAAATAAGAAAATTTGATTCTTTCGATCTTTTAGGCATCAAACATTAGTGTGCCCATTACCTGTTTGAATAAATGCTCCAAAGGTGGAGCTTTATTTTTTTTTTAATTTGCATGCTTAATCTGTTTTTGAGTGTTAAACTTGATCTAAGATAATTGATGGATAAATATCTAGGCTTACTGGAGTTCTCAATTAGTCTGGTTGTGTTCCTTTAGTTGTGAATTGATGCTGTTTGGAAATTCGTGTGTTAGTTTGTTTGTTTGGTATACTTGCTTGTTCACCCAAAACTGAAAACTAGATGATTAATGGACAATCTTATGGCAGGGGAAGTGAGCTGCTTCAGCTGTTGTGATGAAGATGATATGCATAAAGCAACTGACAATGGAGGTGCTTACATGATGAAAAATCCTGCAAGTAATGCTCACCATCCTATATGATGCTCAAACGGGCTATATTGTGATGCTTCTTTTATATTTTGGGTATATGACTTGCATTTATTTTTTGTATATTTATCACTGGTTTTGTCAATTCAAGTTTTGGAGTTCAAACTGAGTTGGGTTTCATGACACAGGAAATGAGGGAAGTCATCATGCCTCCGGTAATGCACCCAAGGGTGGTCAACCGGTAAAGGTCCAGCCTATCGAAGTTCCACTTATACCAGTAGAGGAGCTAAAGGAAATTACATATAACTTTGGGACAAATGCCTTGATTGGGGAATGGAAGAGTATATTCTGGGGTACTTAAAAGCAGGGAGCATGCAGCAATCAAGAAGCTAGATGCCAGCAAACAACCTGATGAGGTATCTTGCACAGGTATGTAGATGTACCCATTGATTATTATTGTTACAATGTGAGTTAATTAAAATTCAATTGTCAATTAAGGAATTCCTGCTTTAGGTTTCTATGGTATCACAGCTGAAACATGATAATTTTTTTCAACTGCTTGGTTACTGTTTTGATGGGAATTCTCGTGTTCTTGCCTACGATTTTGCGTCTCATGGATCTTTTCATGATATTCTACATGGTAATGCGTTTCATAGGCAATGAAATTACCCATGTCCAATTGAAGTATTTTAGGAAAAAGACATTTGTATTTGACTCAAGTTTTTAGCAATGTTTATTTTAGTAGCCTCTGGACTTTGCTCACCCTACTTTACCAATATCTCATCTGGTATCTATTTAAGTTAGGCCGAGGTAGCATGGCATCACTTGTCATGCCCTTTATTAGCCTCTCTGTTTGCAGCATATTAATAACTGTTGTACTATAGCCTGATGACTCCAGCATTTTTTGAGGAAACATGTTAACATAGACCTAGAATGCCCGATGTACTTATGAAGCAGCCGTTGAATTTACTGTTACATATATAATATATCTTTGCCAACAGATTATGAATGATGAAGTTTTTCTGTTTTTGTGATGCAGATGGGACCTATCTTGCAAAAAACTGTAAATTCATTACACCTTCTTCCTCCCACAAAAAAATATGTTCCTCCATTCAAGGATCCATGGAGGTTTTGGTGACTGCATATTTGATTTTCTTGTCCACCACTGCAAAACGTGAAATTTGTATACCCTTATTCTATTACCATTCAAATTTTGGCTGTAAGTTCCACTATGCTTTGGGTTTGAAAAAGATGCAATGGACCTTCCACCTGAGAAATCAAACATTCATGACTTGAAGAGATGTGAAATGCAAGAATCCGAGTTTCCTTTAGGTAGTAGAAGTCATTGATGTACTGCAATTGAAACTTGAAACTAATGATTTCCTTCCATTGATGATATATCGAACAATGTACGTCAACATTGTGAAGTTACAAAAAGGGGCTCATTCAATTTTGAGCAAATAATAGTGTGATATGTACAAACTGACACCAGGGAAATAATAGCTACAATTGAACACTTAATCTTGTTCACAGCTAAAAGTACTGCCTGCGAGGTTGCTGATGAATTTAGCACCACCCTCTGAAACAATCTTATTTGTTATATTATGCAGAGTTACTGCATGCGTGCACATTTGACACATCTTCACAGGCAGAGCTAGAGGAGAGAAGGATTGAGATTGAAATTCACAAGCTTGGCGATTCACTAGTGGGTCCAGGCCGAGCATTTAGCAGTGGTTGCTTTGACCACAATGCTCATGTTTGGGTGGAAATCAGCCTCATATTGCACACACAAGGCAGCAACTGCAACCATCTATAATCAAGAAATAGTAGCATTTAGTACTAGACGTTTGTTTGCAAAATCAGATTTGGCTATTATGTTTTATCTTCAACATACAAGTGTTGTTACATTTTAATATTTTATTTATTATTGAAATTAAATTTGGGTGAATTTATTTTGTGTTTAAAATCTGAATTTATTTGTGTGTTTAAATTCAGAATTTATTTTGAATTTTATTTTGTAACTCATGGTGTTTTATTTTGATTTATTTTGGGTTTTAATTCTTGTAACCTATGGCTTTTGGTTACTACCCTATTATGGTAAGAGCCTATAAATAGCACCATTTGTTGCATGCTAATTTACATCAAACTTTTACTCAACTATTCACCCATCAACTTTCTTTCCAAAATCCCCCAAAAGAGTCTTGTGTGTTTCTTGGCCAAAGAAAGGTGTTTTTTTGGTGGAGCTTTGGGTTCCTCCAATTTGTGCAGATTGGTGTGAGCCACACAACTTGTTGTTGGGCTGTTGTATCCTGGAGGGGACAAGTCAAGAGATTTCTGGTGCACCGGCATTGTTCCGCAGAGGGCTTGAATCTCCTTAAAGAGAGCGAGATACCCGCGCCTCAGCCTTTTGTCAACGAGTTTCTCATATAGAAATTATAATTATTATTGTAATTTCACCAACAATTTTAAGGAGATTCAGCAACATGGAGCATGCTCAAGAGAAACCGTTCGACAATATGGGAAATCTCAACTTGAGAAAGATGAGTATAACTATTCTTTTTTATCTCTTGACTTATTTCTCATGTAATGTTGATGATTATAATGAACTATTCACTGTTATTCAAAGAAATGTTGAGAGGTTTTGTAGATCAACATGGAGAGAGTTCCAAAAATCCATGCGTTACAAACAAAAGAAGATTTTCTTGGAGACCTTGACGACTCGCATCCGAGTTGAGGAGGAAGCAAGAGGTCAAGATGTTCTTATGCAAGATACAAATAATGACACCTCCAAGGTAAATTTAGTATCTTCCAATAATAATATGCCCAATGGTCATTTTCATAAAAATTCTCTTATGCAGCCAAAGAGGAAAAATATTAAAAAAAAGTTGGTAAACCTCACCAACAAAATAAAGTCAAACCAAGTTATGTGAATAAGAACCAATATCCTCTTTCAGAAAATAAGCAACAATATACTTGTTGTTATGTTTGTGGCAAAAGTGGGCACATTGCTCGAAATTGCAATTATCGAAAACGTGAGGCTGTTCCTCAAGCTCACGTCACTGAAGAACCATATGTGGCAATGATAACTGATGTAAATATGGTTCAAAGTGTTGAAGGATGGTGGGCAGATTGTGGTGCTAATAGGCATATCTGCTATGATAAAGATTGGTTCAAGAAATACACTCCTTTTAAGGAGCCCAAAACAGTTATGCTTGGAGATTCACATACTACTCATGTGCTTGGAACTGGTGAGGTGGAACTCAAATTTACTTCTGGTAGGGTGCTAACTTTGAAAGATGTGTTGCATACACCCTCCATGAGAAAAAATTTGATGTCTAGTTATCTTCTTAATAAGGCTGGTTTTAAACAAACTATGGAATCTGACCAATATGTGATCACCAAAAAAGGTGTATTTGTGGGCAAAGGTTATGCTTGTGATGGCATGTTCAAATTGAATGTTGAGAATAATAATAAAGCATCTACTTCAGTTTATGCTCTCTTCTTTGAATTTTTGGCATGCACGTTTATGTCATATAAATAGTAGATATGTGGGAATCATGAGTAGCTTGGGTTTAATTCCTTCAGTGCAAAAAGATTTTGAAAAATGTGAGACTTGCAGTAAAGCAAAAATTACTAGAAGGCCTCACAAAAATGTTGAAAGGAATACCGAGCTATTGGAATTAATTCATACAGACTTGTGTGAATTTGAGGGAATTTTAACTCGTGGAGGTAACAGGTATTTTATCACTTTTATTGATGATTGTTCTAAATGCTCATGTCTATTTGTTGAAAAAAAAGTGATGCTTTTGCCAAATTTAAAGAGTTCCTCCTTGAGGTTGAAAATCAATTCGGTAGAAAAATTAAAAGACTCCGAAGTGATAGAGGGAGAGAATATGATTCTTCTGAATTCAATTCTTTTGTTCAATCTTTAGGAGTGATTCATGAAGTTACTCCACCTTATTCACCTGCATCTAATGGTGTGGCAGAAAGAAAAAATAGAACTTTGATTGAGTTAACAAATGCCATGTTGATTGATTCAGGTGCTCCCTCTAATCTTTGGGGTGAAGCAGTTTTAACTGCTTGTTATGTGTTGAATAGAGTGCCACATAAAAATACAAAAATTACACCTTTTGAGGTGTGGAAGGGGCATAAACCAAATTTGGGTTATCTTAGAGTTTGGGGTTGTCTAGCCTTTGCGAGGAACTGACCTAAAAGACCAAAATTGGGTGCTAGAGCTACTACTTGTGTTTTCGTTGGATATGCTTTAAATAGTACAGCCTATAGATTTCTTGATGTTGAAAATCATGTTGTGATTGAATCTGGTGATGCAATTTTTCATGAAGAAAAATTTCCTTTTAAATCAAAAAATAGTGGGGGTCAAGAATCTAGAGAAAATATTTTTTCACAACCTAGTTCTTCTTCTTCTAATTTACATATACAACAAACTAATGAAAATGAACCTAGAAGAAGTAAGAGAGCTAGAGTTGAAAAAGATTTTGGCCCTGACTATGTTTATAATGTTGAGGAAAATCCTATTTTTTACATGAAGCTTTATCATCACCAGATGCAATTTTTTGGAGGAGGCTGTGATGATGAATGGAGTCTCTAATTTCTAATAATACTTGGAAATTAGTAGATTTACCAGAAGGTTTTAAAACCTTTGGGTGTAAATGGGTCCTTAGAAAAAAGCTCAAACCGGATGGAAGTGTAGACAAATATAAAGCTAGACTTGTTGCTAAAGGCTTTAAGCAAAAAGCTGATGTAGACTTCTTTGATACTTTTTCTCTGGTTACAAGGATTACATCAATTAGATTATTGATTGCTATTGCTGCAATTCATGATTTGATTATTCATCAAATGGATGTGAAAACAGCTTTTCTAAATGATGATTTAGATGAAGAGATCTATATGGACCAACCAGAAGGTTTTATAGAACCTGGTCAAGAGCACAAGGTATGTAAGTTATCTAAATCCCTTTATGGTTTAAAGCAGGCTCCTAAACAGTGGCATGAAAAATTTGATTCCTGCATGATTGGAAATGGTTATAAATCAAATGAATGTGACAAATGCATATATTATAAATCTTGGAAAAATTCACATGTTATTATTAGTCTCTATGTGGATGATCTGTTAATTTTTGGCTCAAATTTGCATGTAATTGATGAGACAAAAACTATGCTTGAGAGCAATTTTGATATGAAAGATCTTGGTGAGGCTAATGTTATTTTGGGCATGAAAATAACAAAAACATGTGATGGTATTTTTCTTGATCAGTCACATTATATTGAGAAAATTTTGAAGAAATATGATTATGTTGGCCACAAGCATGTGTCTACTCCTTTTGATTCTAGTGTTCACTTATTTCCTGTTGAAAGTGAAAATGATGTGATTAATCAAAAGGAATATGCTAGCATAATTGGCAGTTTGCGCTATGCAACTGACTGCACTAGACCTGACATTGCATATGCAGTTGGAGTACTTAGCAGGTTCACAAGTAAACCAGGTAAAGAACATTGGCATGCAATTGAGCGTGTTATGAAATATTTGCTTGGTACTAAAAATTATGGATTATTTTATAAAAAATATCCTGCTGTACTTGAAGGCTTTTGTGATGCCGATTGGAATACTCTGTCAGGTGATTCTCTCTCTACCACTGGTTATATTTTTACATTAGGTGGATGTGCTATTTGTTGGAAATCAAAGAAGCAAACAATAATCTCTAATTCAACCATGGAAGCTGAACTTATTGCTCTAGCTTCAGCAAGTGAAGAAGCAAATTGGTTGAGAGATTTATTGCATGAAATTCCCTTATGGGAAAAACCTATACCACCTATATTGATTCATTGTGATAGCACTGCAGCTATTGGTAGAGTAAATAACTGTTAAGAAGAAAGCACAGTACTGTGAGATCATATTTGAGTGATGGAATTATTAATGTGAATTATGTTAAATCATGTGATAATCTTGCAGATCCATTAACTAAGGGCTTGGCAAGGTCTGGAATACATCGCGGGGGATGGGATTGAAGCCCATATCGTCATGAGCCATATATGAGGACACCCAACCCGGTGATTAAAGATCCTAAAAACTGGGTTCAATGGGAAAAACGAATCATAAGGTGGCCATAAGAAAAATGCACTATATTTTCTTACTCATCCCTATGATATAAGTGCATTAATCTTGTAACGTATATGAAGGTTGAGTTTACTTAAAACTCTTAATA
>JANPXK010000825.1:0-43344 GCA_024704745.1 Rosa lucieae
TATCAAGTATCATATTCCCATGTACACACCCAATTGGTCTCGCGGAAAAGCCACCATTAAACTACTACGATGGTAGCCCGGACATTGGTAATACGCACCAATATTTTCGCTTGGGTTATGCAATATCGCATGCAGCTATGCTAATTCGTCTACGACTCATAGCAGCCACTCAACTTTTATTTGCGTTACAGCTAGTGACTGGGTTCGAGTCTAATATCTCATATTTATGCATATTTGAGTGTGCGGTTCATGTGCCAATTGCGTCGCCACAACGCATCAACATGAGTCATTGCAATGAATGCATATATATATTTGTTGGACATGAGTCTCCAACTATAAGTCCGCTATGTAGAACCCTTGACAGGCGATCTCTATTTAGCTGGATTTGTGAATTGTCACTTTGATGAGACAGTCTTCCCGTCGTTAGGGGGAGATTAGAACGTCAATGTTCAACAGGAACGACAGGAATTGTCATGGTCTTTCCCCACTATGTCTCATCTTGAACCCCTAAAAGTGACGAGATCACATATACCTCCTGCAAACATGCCTGCAAGGATTGATGTCCCCACAAGAGGACATGGTGCCACCCAGAGAAGATGGGTACTGCACCACTACCATGGATGGTGGTATGGTGATGCCACAAAGGTGGCATAATGGCGTCATAGGCCATGGGTTCCGCTAGAGAGAGTAGGAGACCCATAGGTTCGATGGATTCTCGCCCTAAGAAGAGAGCAAGTTTGGCACAACTTGATCCATTGATCATTGAAACTCAAAATCCATCTCATGAGAATATTTTGAATTGTGGTTATGTCCAAGAGACATCGTTGGGGGACGCCTCAATGTTAGAACCAATTCCTGAGAATATAGAGATCTCTACGAACTACACTACTGTACATGAGGACGTGGAATTATTGAGACTAATGACATCGAACCTTACTCCGTTGAAGAATGCCAACGTAGAGAAAATTGGCTTAAATGGAAAGATGCGATCCAGGTTGAATTGGATTCACTAACGAAGAGGAAGGATTTCGGGCCTGAGATGCCAACACCTCCTAACATAAAACCTATTGACATTAATAGGTCTTCGTTAGATAGCGTGATGAGAAAAAGAGATGGTAATCTCGCCTTATGGCGCAAGGTTTCTCACAACGCCCTGGAATCGACTATGAGAAGACATATTCTCTCGTAATGGATGTCATTGCACTCCACTACCTTGTCAGTTTGGTAGTTTCCAAATAACTGAACATGCAGCTTACGAATGTGGTCACTACGTATCTCTATGGGGATCTAGATACGGAATATAATGAAGGTTCTTGTGGACTTTATTTACCCAAGTCAAGTGAGTCTAGACCACGGAGCGTATTTGCAACGAGGTTGAAATGTTCACTAAAAGTCTAAAATGACTACTTGATTGGGAAGGGATATGATGAACTATGCCCACGCATTTCCATGACAAGTTCCGAATTTACAATTGTCGCGGTTTATGTTGATAAACATAATTGCCTTAAGAGTTAAGGGAAACCGCTGAACACCTGAAATCTGAGTTTGAGAGGAAGGACCTTGGGAGAACACGGTTTTGTCTAGATTCAGAACTTGTATACCGTGTCAATAGACATTTTTGATAAAGTCAAAGATGCACCATGGTTGTCCGTAGTCTTGGCCCTAAAAGGGATCCGTTTCGTCCCAGGGATGATGACGAAGACGTGTTAATAGCAGAAGTGCTTACTTATGTACAATAGGCGCATTATTGTACTTAGCACAATACAAGACTGGACACCTCAATTATTATGAACTTGTTGGCTAGATATAGCCCCGCGCCAATGCAACGCCATTAGATTGGTATAAAGAATCTTTTGAGAGGTACGATTGATATGAGCTTGTTCTATCCCTACAGAGAGAAAAGAAATGACGGAAGTATGGGATCAGACCCCACAAGGGAAAATGCCACCTTCCGTGCTCCTCCTCCCCTCCATCAAAATGACAACAAGCACTTCTAAATATTGAAGTGAACCAAATCCGATAAGAGGATAATGTAGCGAACTTATTTACTAAGTCGTTACCAAAAGCCACCTTCGAGAAACATGTGAAGAGCATCGGATTGAGAAAGTTATCTGAACTCCCATGATTGTAGCAATCAGGGGGAGATATTGACATAAGGGGGAGGCATGATGTCTACATGTTCGATCTCGAAGAGTGAAGGACGCGTTGTGCTCTTTTTGTCCTTCAACCAGGGTTATTTTTGTCCCACAGGGTTTTTGTTACCTGGCAAGATTTTTAACCAGGCAACAATCAAAGCGTCATCACCAAGTTTGAGCGGCACAAGGGGGAGTGTTGAAGGATGTCGACATAATGTGTGCCTCTACAAACTAGAGTTTAGAGTTGTAATAGGAAAGTGTTCTAGGTATTCAATTGTATTCGGATTCTATTACCTATTGGGTACCTTGTAATTCCCCATATAAATGGCTCATATTATCAATAATAAAGACAATTACAATTCTCCTACAACAATTAATAGACCAATCAGAAATAAGTAGAAATCATATGAGTCAATGACATCAACTCAGACCACCATGTGTACCATGGTCCGAAACTATATTATAATTTCCCCCATAACACTTGATATCATTAGCAAACTTAAAAGAAGTAATTAGTTAGTGGATACCAGCTTGTTAAAAGCAATATCTTTAAGAGCTTGAAGAGAGCAAATTAAGATTGTGTCGATCGTGTGATTTCAACGGTGTAATTTTTCATCTCTACCCAATCATTTCATAGCGAAACACTGGCAAAAGGTTTTTCATTCCACAAGAACAGCAAGGATTAATATAACTCTTACATGAGGCGAATGGATAAAGAAAAAGAACAAAAAATTTCCAACAATTAATATGCTTCGAGCCACATTGGTGACCTTATTCTCATTAGCACTAGTGCTGTCTAATCTGGGTTCCGAAAGGAGTTTGTATTTCAGAGAGGACTATGATTCCTTTTCTAAAACCTTCTTGATCGATCAGCTGCAGAGCTGCTGCTGCAAACATATATACGGTATGATCAGCTTCACTATAGCTGCATCTATATGTATGTGTGCGTGTGATCTTCAATTTTCTGTTCCATATATTGATGCGGATTTTGATGGTTTCTGTTTTATCATGAATGGTTATACATTCAATTTTCATGAGTCGGTCATACTCTGTTTGATCATGAATAAAGCCATAGAAGATGGGAAACGAAAACAAAAAAACGTACATATCAATTTTGTCGAACAATTCTTAGGTTCACCCTAAGGGTGAACGAGCATATTCACCCTCATTGTCGATTAACATAATTTTACTTAATAAATTTATAATTCAACGATCCATATCTTAAATAAGCATTTAAAGATTATTTCTGTAAAAAATCAATTGAATCAGAAATCGTTTAATTATCTAATTAAATTAAACAAATGGATGGTTCTAACAATATTTATGACTAGATGAACCGTCCATGTATTTCATAGAAATGAATAATTAAAAGGTCTTCAACTTGATTGATGAACCGTCCATGTATGTCATTGAAATGAATAATTAAAAGGTCTTCAGTTTGATCGATTTTTTACAGAGCTAATCTTTGTATTACCTTATACAACATGAATGGTTTGATTAGAAAATTATAAAGTTATTATGCCTTAATCACAATATGCTCGTTTATCCAAAGGGGTGAACCTAAGAATTGTCCAATTTTGTTTAGTATTAATCATAAAGTCATCATAAATTTTTTGGTCAAACAAAAGTAAAGTCATAAATGGAAATGGAAACATAATGTCGACACATCTGTTTTGATTGACGTAAAGAAAACATAAAGCAATTAATATCATATATGATCAAAAGCTCGTTTTTTTTTTTTGGCAATATGACCAAAAGCTAGTCGATCATGATTTCTTTCTCTACAATCAAATGTTATAAGTTATTATATATATATATATATATATATATATATCAAAGCTTCACGTAACTTGAATTGTCTTGAACAATGAAATTCCATATATGATCAAAAGCTAGTCACTCTCTCTGTTTTTTTTTTTTGTCAATATGATCAAAAGCTAGTTTTTATTTATTTATTTATTTTATTTTTTATTTTTTTATAAATGAGGATCAAAGGGTTTCACTCCTGCCCCCATGGTGACTCAAACGCATGACTTCGTACATAGGTAGTGGGTGCTCTAACCACTGAGCTAACACCACTTCGCCAATATGATCAAAAGTTAGTTGATCATGATAGAAAGGAAGGCACTACAGTCAAATGTTATTATATATATCACACCTTCACGTAACTTGAATTATCTTGAGCAATGAAATTCCCGATATGATGAAAAGCTAGTTTTTTTTTTGTTGGTTTTTGCCAACATGATCAAAAGCTAGTTGATCATGATAGAAAGGAAGGCACTACAATCACATATATAATAACATAGCACTACTTCACGTAACTTGAATTATCTTGAGCAATTAATGAAATTCCAATATAGACTAAAGTTCTTTAACGTTTATAAAAAGGAAAATTAGATCTTCCATCCAAATTAATGTCCTTCCTCTCCCTCATGTATCACCTGTTTTCTAGCTCTTTCAATAATTTAAGCATGAATCACACCAAAAATTTACAAAAGAATAATAAAAGCAAGAAAGCTTAATTAATATTCTTCCCTATATGGGAAACAACATTTTTTCTTAGTCCCCAATTAGGGGTGGACTCGGTCAACAACTATCGTCTGACCATTCGAGTTTTGAAATTTAAAGAAATCACCACCGAACCGCCTCATTAGTTAACCGATCATTGACGCCTTAGGCGGTTAGGCCTAATACCATCGGCTCGGAATGGCTAGAAAAAGAAGTGAAGTTAGAAACCTCGCTAGCTAATGTCGGCGAAAGTGAAAAACATTTCTTGCATACTGCCTCCTCCTACCCATAATCATTCTTAGATCGACTTCACATTTGTTTTTATCTAGAAGGCTTCTAAAGAAAATGAGAGTCGAGATCTAAACCAACATACAATATGCGCGACTAGATCTAAACCAAACAGGGCCAAAGCCATCAGCATTGATCACGTGTCTCTGTGCCAAAATGTTCAGGCATACAGAATAGTAGCACCAATTGAATTAAGCAATATTATTATAAGAGTACCTCATCCATTAATGTTGAGTGAGGTCGACAATTTAAATTCTTTCACGATAAAAAATAAAAATAAAAATAAATAAGATTTGAGAAATTAGAAATCATTGGTGCAAATATACATGTGAATTTTTAAAAACATGGATAAGTTTCATAAGCTAAAGTACTATATAGATTTTTTGTGCATGAACTGAATTAGAGAAGATCAAAGCAAGTGTGCGCACTCATGTCTCTCGATGTTGCTTTGCATACGTGTGTCAACCCAACATTATAAACCCACACAGTATATATAATGATTTGTGGTGACTTCTGGGTACCAAAGATCCGGCTAGCAGACCCCAACTCTATAAGTTCAAGATTAAGATTTTACAAATGGGTGTTTTATAATGCTCTGAAATCGCTCCAAAAAAAGAGCATTAAAAGTAGAACATTAGTAACAACCACTAGTTCATGTCTAACTAAATTAAGATGAAGAACTCGTGCACTACTCGGTAACTAGCTAGGCCCTAGAGATCTATCACATGTCGTTTGCTGTAACTGATCAACCCCCCTAAAGATCTTTCACTTCACTACTGTCTGCTATAAATCATTAAGTGGCGGATATGGTAGTCCATGACCATAAAGAAACTAAGTGCTATCCATCACAGGAAACAACTGACCGCCAAATGATCACCACATGCATGTTCCATTAACTCCTAAACTGAATAGAGACCAACCCACTTATCCTCGTCACCAAGCACTGCAACTCTTTCTGAGTTTTTTCTCCTCTAGCTTTGCCCTAATTTGCCAGGTGTACTTCTGGAGCTAGCTGTGTGCTAACTGTGTGTGTGGATGATGTGGGATGTGTGGAGCTGTGTGCCCTATGCATGTTTTGGCCTCATCACCCTCTTCCCCATATATAACTCCTGCTGCTGATATTGGATCTCTGTCACTTAGCTCAACACTGTTGCTAAACGTAACGCATCCAAACCGCACTCATGCTTTGTTTGCCAGAAAACAGAAGAATACAAATTGTAACAAACTAGGTGAGAAAACTCATGCATGGTTGAGCAAATTCTGAGTAAAGAGAAAAGGAAAAACATGTAAATGGTCAAGAGCTAGTGATTCTCGGTGAAAAAGTGGAAAACGTACGCAGTGCATTACCCAATGAGGTTTAAGCTAAATGGAGCTCCGGTTGGACCCTCAACAAAAGTGGGTAATGGTGCGTAGGATGAAAGATGATGCTTTGCTTTCTCTCCAGGCCTAGCTTTAAAGCCTTGTTGCAGCTTAAATCAATAATGTCATATGATTGAATCTTAATAATTACTGAAAATTGCGTGTACAAAGAGTCTCTAGTATCATTATTTGTGAACCAATTATTAGAGAAATCCACAAGTAAGGACAATGTTAGTATTTTTGTGAAGTCATTCGACTTCACTGATGCTTCTTTATTTATTTTTTAGTGTACGAAACAAAAATATTACTAACTTTAGAGTATACGATGACTTCAAGTTAATAAACAGCTCAGTCTTAATTGATCTGCATGATTAACAACTCAGTCATTCAATGGATAATACGCGGCTTTAGGGCTCTTCACTAACTTTGTACGTATATGAAGACATAAGATTTTCGAGAATATATGCTAATACTAACCCCATAACGTTCTAATTGGTACATTCCTGGGTCTTTGAAGTTTTCTGGAGCAAGTAGTCCTACGTGTCAAAAGGATAAGTTTAACGTGTACCATTAAGTGGCACATACAAGTGATTCGATCAGTTCCTGCAACAAGGAATCTGCATGGGGCATCTTATTTTCCTGCAACAAGGAATCTGCATGGGGCATCTTATTCTTTTGTTGCATCCATCAGATATTATTTTCTAGCTAGCTAGCTATAGATTACGTGGCCACAACACAGACTCATGCCATTGATCATCGAAATTGACGTAGTCGGAAAGTAACTCTACGTTTACAAGTAATAAATCTAAAACAAGAATTCTAGAGTTCACCGGAGATAAATTAGAAAACTCTCAATTTGATTAATAATTGTATAAAAGAGAGGTTCTACAACAGTCTAAGGTTGCTTATTTATGAGAAAAGAAACCCTAGGGCGACTAACAATGAAACCCTAAAACCCACGGGTAAAACAAAACAAATCCAAAACAAACTAGAAAGCCCGAAAAAGCCCACATGTCATGGTAACGCAACGAGTTTTGTTCCTGGCGTTGTTCCCTTTCCGGAAAGGTATAGTAATTATGATTCGGACACCGAATGCCAAAGTTGTAGCAAACCGAGTTTTCCTCCTTTTCCACAATCTAGCTGTTCTTCAATTCTTATCACCATTCACTCTACATCAGAAATAAAAAGTGGGATCTATTTTAGCTTTCCATTTCTTATAAATAGTGCATAAGTATTAGAGGGGAACTTAGCTAGCTTAGTGGATTTGCGTTGTGTATCCATTAGCGCAAAGCCTCTTTGATATTTGTGTGTTGGAAAAAGGAATTGAAAGCAGAGCAAAGAAGCCAATAATGAAGTACTCGGCACTAGCTAGTGTTTTTGCTGGTGGAGATCATGAAAAGTACAAACAGTGATCTACAGAAGCTGACAGAAGAGGAGAGGAGCTAACTAGAGACTCATCACATTCATTCTCCTTCGATCCCTCCCAGTGCATAAGTATTAGAGGGGAACTTAGCTAGCTTAGTGGATTTGCGTTGTGTGTCCATCAGCGCAAAGCCTCTTTGATATTTGTGTGTTGGAAAAAGGAATTGAAAGCAGAGCAAAGAAGCCAATAATGAAGTACTCGGCACTAGCTAGTGTTTTTGCTGGTGGAGATCGTGAAAAGTACAAACAGTGATCTACAGAAGCTGACAGAAGAGGAGAGGAGCTAACTAGCAAGTTTGGTGGCTTACAGATATAAATTCCTTCTTCTTCATAATCTCAGAGACTCATCACATTCATTCTCCTTCGATCCCTCCCAGTGCATAAGTATTAGAGGGGAACTTAGCTAGCTTAGTGGATTTGCGTTGTGTGTCCATTAGCGCAAAGCCTCTTTGATAGTTGTGTGTTGGAAAAAGGAATTGAAAGCAGAGCAAAGAAGCCAATAATGAAGTACTCGGCACTAGCTAGTGTTTTTGCTGGTGGAGATCGTGAAAAGTACAAACAGTGATCTACGGAAGCTGACAGAAGAGGAGAGGAGCTAACTAGCTAGTTTGGTGGCATACAGATATAATTTCCTTCTTCTTCATAATCTCAGAGGCTCATCACATTCATTCTCCTTCGATCCCTCCCATGGCTGGTTCAACAAGAAAGAGACTCGGCAACTCATGCATTCTTCTCATAGGTATTCATCATATACCCTCCCGTTTCTTTGCTCCCTCTAAAACTTTTAATTTCGACCATTTTTATATATAAATACCTTTCTTTAATATATAGCTAGGGACCCAACTAATAATTACCTCATGATTTTTCTTTTTGGTCCTGGAAGGATCTTTGTCTTGGGTGACCATTTCTACTGTACTCTTGGCTAGGTAATTCAGTAAGAATAATTACATGATCATTCTTCGCTAAGTTTTGGTTTCGGTGTCTGTTTGTTTGATGACAGTAATTGCTGGTATGGAAAGATTTGCATACAAAGGAGTGGCATCCAATCTGATAACTTATCTGACGGATGTAGTAAAGATGAGCAACTCTTCTGCGGCGAAGACGGTGAACAGGTGGTGCGGATTCACATCCATGGTTCCACTCTTGATTGCACCCCTTGCTGATTCTTACTGGGATAGATATTACACCATTGTAGCCTCTTGTTTTATCTATGTTGCCGTAAGTACTAATTACTTCTCTCTCTCTTCTCTCTCTCTCTCTCTCTCTCTCTCTCTCTCTCCCTCTCTCCCTCTACTATTATTATTATTATTTTATTATTTTATTATATTATTATTTTCTGTTTCTCGTTAGCTCTGTATTTTGGTAATAAAGCATCTCTTCTGGCCAGTAATTTTTGTCCGCTGAGTGCTCAATTAGTAGGAGTACGATTAGGAAAACCATTATTAAGATATGGATCATGAGTCATGAGTCATCTGCACTAAGCTTAAAGCTATATATAAAAATATATAATATATATATATATAGAGGACGCCCGCACAGATAAAAAAGTGCAGACGTCCCTCCTCCGGTCTCGATCAGGTAGCGATGGCGGCGCTGCGGTTGTCGGACCCGAACCAAGCCTCAATGTCGAGTCTCTGCTTGCCGTTGGAGTCGTCAATGAAGAGTTTGAAGTCGACCTTGATGGGCTTCCATAGCTTCAGGCGAGCTCGCCGCACACACTTTTGATTCCGATCAGCTGAGCCTTCGCTTTGATGGTGATGCCTTCCAGGATGTCTAGAGGGTTCTTTCGGCAACTGCAGTGCCTGAAACCGCTGCCTGATCGAGGCTGGAAGAGGGACGTCCGCACTTTTGCGTATGTGCGAACGTCTGCTTTTGATCCGGCCTACATATATATATACGCACGCGCGCGTGTATGTATGTGTGTGTGTTATTGGACTGGCGGGTCAAGATTAATGCATTTTAGTGTGAAAATAAGCCTACAATATTATTGACCCTTACTAAGATGAGTTAGGGAATTGATCTATTATATCTAGAAATTGTTAGATTGATATACGTTAGATATACGTTAATATAGATGCGTGCTCCAATAATATGAGTTTTGGTAGCGTAATAATTGCCAAACATAGTATAAAAAGTGCTGTTTGTTTGAAGTCTTATATTGGAAATTTGGGAATTCTAGTGTTACTTAAAGCTCGCTTTTGGGGCATACTAGTTGTCTATTAGTAACAACGACATGCTCCTGTAACGAGTTGGACTAATTGATCATTGTCTACTCTTCTGGTTTTAGGGCTTGTGGCATTGACATCAACAGCACTAATGTCCCGGGCATCGTCCGATCAAGCAAACAAAACAAGTTCATCTCATTTCTGTCTGCTCATTGTATTTTGATTTCTCTTGGTCAAGGTGGCTACAACCCATCTTTGCAAGCTTTTGGAGCAGATCAACTTGATAGTGAAGATGAAGAGTTGCCTAGTAGCAAAGATGACAAAAAATCCAACAAAAAGAGTTTGTCTTTCAATGGTGGTACTTTGGTATTTGTAGTGGCACCGTCTTGGGTATAAGTGTTATGTTCCTACATTCAAGATACTTTTGGTTGGATACTAGGTTTTGCCATCCCCATGATTTCGATGGTCCATCAGTCATAGTTTTCTCGTGTGGAAGCCCAATTTATACATATAGACAGAGAAATGAGACCATGGGTAATAAGCCAGTTGTGAGCATGCTTCAAGTTTTTAAGGCAGCTGCATTGAAATTACTGAATTCCAAAGTCAAGTTACCCGATGAAAATGATGTTACTGAGCTAGAGTAAGCTCTTTTTTTTTTTTTTTTTTTTTTTTTTTTTTTAACTCAAGTGTTGTTAAGATTACTGTGCATGAACTTTGATCTGATGCTATCCAATTGCTTAGGCTTCAAGGGAAACCGCTCTGTCGACATCAGAACTTAAGCAGCAATGAAGGCTTGAACAATGAGCATCCCAAAAGCAGCATCCACATGTTCGAAAATGCAAAAGTTATTCTTAGGCTTTTGCCCATATGGCTAATGCTTTTAATGTTTGCAGTGATTTTCCAGCAACCTTCGACATTCTTCACCAAACAAGGCATGACAATGAAGAGGAATATCGGAAGCAATTTTCTGATTCCACCCGCAACACTGCAGAGTGCTATTGCACTTTCTATAGTTGTGTTGATGCCTCTTTATGACAAAGTTCTGATCCCAATTACTAAGGTCCTGACTTGTAACGAAAAGGGTATCACCGTAATGCAAACAAAGGATGGGGATTGGGATTCACTTCGGTCATAGCACTGATCATTGCAGCACTTGTAGAGACAAGAAGGCTCCATATCAGCAGAAATATGGAAATCCTAGGATCTCAATCTGAGACGGTTCCATTAAGCATATTCTGGTTGCTGCCACAGTACATTCTTCTGGGCATTTCGGACATTTTCACTGTCGTTGGGATGCAAGAGTTCTTTTACTCTGAATTTCCCATTAGAATGAGAACAATGGCCTTTGCACTATACACCAGTGTTTTTGGGGTCGGGAGCTACTTGAGTGCCCTTTTGATCTCAACAGTTGAAGGCATCACAAGTTCAAATGGAAGTAAGAGCTGGTTCTGTGATGATATGAATGAAGCAAGGCTAGACAAGTACTACTGGTTTTTAGCAGCAGCAAGTGCACTGAGCTTTCTGTTTTTTGTGATTATTTCATCATTTTACACAAGTAAGAGGGATTTGGAGTTGGACGGTAATGAAAGTTGTAAATAAGCTGTTTGATTCAGAAGAAAACTTTCTCTTCAAATAGTTACTTTAATGTTGTTAATTATGAGCTTATTTATGTACAAAGAGCATTTGTTATTCAAGTTTCAAAAGTTCAAATAAATTTGAGCTCAACTTATTATATCCGAACCCATGCCCTCTTGCAGGGTTTACAACAAAATGAGAAGAGTGAAGTTGATCACACTAGTTATATGCAACCCAATGATTACAACAAATCAGATATTAGGTTTTTCATCAATGATTCAGAGTAATTAGTCAACCTAAAGATCATTTACTCATTTGATAATCATCATCATCGTTACATCCATTATTTTTATGTGACAAAATGTATTCCAAAAAAAAAAAAATTTGACTATTGAAACATATTATGTGGTTGCTGGCAGACACAAAACTAGCTAAGGTCGGAATTTTTTTTTTTTTTTTTTGAAAATAGGACGTCAAGCCTTTCATATATTCGAATATAAGTGATTACACAACATGACCTACCCCCGAGAGGGCCACGTCAATATCAAGCCATGCAGGTTACCCTAAAGCAACTAAATGAAATCACTATAGCAATAGGACCAAGAACCAAACCTAGACAATGTTAGGGCTAGAAAAGAAATAAAAAATCCCAACTTATTCAACGGAACCTAGCACCACCCTACGCAGAGGGGGCATCCCTAGGATCCATAGTTACCACACCCAAAGGAGTAGCCTCCCCCACGACGGTCTCCTCCACCACCGTAGTCTTCTCAGATTCAACTGTTACCATTGGAGAAATCTCTTCCACAGCAGCCTTCCCCGTAGGAACCTCCCGCACCGCCGGATCTTCCTCCATAACCAAAGCTTTCTTGGCAATATGAAATTGACGCTTCTTAACTTTCTTGGTTGAGGCAGTCCCTAGCTTCCAAGGGTAGATCTCCTCCACCCTAGGCTTATTCTTTGCCCCTACAGGCCTACCCACCTTGCGCCTCTTCGGGGGAGAGACAATCAAGATACCTGCCTGGTGAGGTAGAGCTAACTCAGGGACAAAACCAATGCTCACAGGTTCAGTTATGGGAACAGGAACCACAGCTCGAGCTTTCTTACTGTAAGTCACCAATTCCCGAGCCTCAGCCTTCCTTTTAGTCCCATCGACCACCAGTTGCCGATGTGGGGAAGGGATAACCGGGAGCACCACTTGCTTAGCTAGCTCCTCTGTAGCGTGGCCGGGTGTAGAGAGAGACAAACTAGAATGGGAGGGCTTGACAGTAGGAGTGGCCACGCTACTGCTCATAGACAAACCTGCAGTAGCCTGAAACATCGGCATCGACGTTGAACCCAAACCAACAAAATCAAACACAGGGGGCAAGTTCGACCTAGGTTTAGAGCCCCCCACCTCCAAACGCCCCGCCTGATGCTGCGCCCCAACCACGATGTCGATTCCAGACATATCCAGCAGCCCTGCACAGCCAGACTCCAAGTGTTCTAGTAAGCCACAAACCCTACAGAAACCAACCATCTTCTCAAACCGGAAAGTCACCCCAGCAGAAACCATATCCTTCCCTGTCCCAAACTTGAAGAGCATAGGAGGGTAGGCTTGCTTCACTGGAGTTGTGATCAGATGAGAGATGCGAACCCTAGCCTTCAAGCCACGGCGAATATTCACTTTGTCCAACTAAAGGACCTGACCTAGAGAAGCACCGATCATGGAGATAGCTTCAATGGTCATCAGTATTGGAGGAAGGCCAAGCACTTCCACCCAGACCGGGATAGCTGGGATGGGCACCAACTCCGCTTCACAGCAGCCGTCATACACGACCAAAGCAAACATAGAGCGACCGTAGAACCACGGCCCTTCGAACAAGATCTTGTTTCGTTCCTTCGTCTTCGTAAAGCGCAAAATGAAACGATGGCCTTGATTCCAGATAGAGAGTCGCTGTTTCAACCCCCACACATTGGCCATGGTAGCCATAAAAGGACGTGAGACAAAGTTCGATCTTCTTCTGAGACAAAAGCCTCCCAATGCATAGGACTGGCTAGAAATCGCCGACGAGCCCGCAGTCCCAAAGGACACCCTCCCATTCTCCTTGATTGCGAGCGTAGCAGCCATACGGGCTGAGACCTCCTCCACCATCGTGTACGTACGACGGCTATGCCAAAACTTCTCAACCCTAGAGAAACCCTGGCGCTGAGAGTTTTTCTCTACAATGTTGAACTATTTAAAAAAAGGATTAAATACTGTTTAGTCCTTGAGCTTTGACTAAAAAACACTTCAGTCCCTGGCCTTCTAATTTCACACGTTTAGTCCTTGTACTTTCAAAATTTGGACCAATAGGTCCATTCCGTTACTCTCCGTCCAAAAACTCAGTTATGTTGCTGACGTGGCAATCCGTCCGCATTGAAAAGTCTATTATACCCTCATATTTCTTTTTTTTTTTATTCCCTTAATTTCTGTTTTCCCTGTTTTTTTAATTTTTAATTTTTTTTTTTTAATTTTTTTCTTCTACTGATCGAGATTTCTCTCTCAACCCCTCAAATCTCTCTGCCCACAAACCTCACCGCCCCAAACTTTGAGCCATCGTGGGCAGTAGGGAGGTGAAATGGAGCTGGACCTCATCTCCATTGATCTCACTTTCCCTCGAAGCCCAAGGAACCTACCTAGCTTCGATCATATCTTCATCGATTCCACCTCCTTCAAGCTCATCCTCTGGATCCATGACGCCGACAACTTTGAATTGGTGAAACGAAGAACATGGATGCAAGGAAAGGTCAGAGAAGTCGAAAAATTACCAGGAGATTGCTAGATTTTAGGAATTTGTAGACTTTGTTGTTTTTGTAGAAGCATTAGAAGATCGAGACCCATATCGATCTTCTTGATCAAAAGCCCAGATTGAAACCCAGCCGGCTGGGAATTGATGGCTTGTGCTAAGATCGGGTCTGCAAATATGGCGATGTTTTGCTTCCCGATTTGCAGCAACGTCTCCTGCGAGTTCTTCGAGGTCGGCGCCTCAATTCTCCACCCCAAGAACTTCGACGTCGTGAACTACACCAAGCTGTTGAACCTCACCGCCAACAGTCCATCGGATGATTCTGAGGTTTCAGAATTTGGGATGGGGACGAGTTTATATTCAAAACTTTGAGCGTGAAATCCAAGCTTCCATTTGTGGACAGGATAGTTTCGCTGCTGTTCGTCCGATATGGCTACTCTCTCAATAGAATTGACAGATTCGTAGAGGTACATGTACTTGTGCAATGTGTGATTTGGTTTAGTTGGTTGATTGTGATTTGAGTGGTCAAGTTTTGATCTTGATTAGAAGTTTGGTCGTTTGATCAATTCTGGAATTAGAATTTTTGTTCGTTGATTTTGGAAGTTTAGTTTGAAGTGGGGTTTTGCAGGTCGCCATTGGAGAAATGGGGGATTTTCATTTTGGATATGGTTTTGGGCAGCGGAGCAGTAGCGATGGGGATGAAAAATTTCTGGGTTTCGAGGGTTGGGAGTTGGTGGTTGGTAGAGAGGAGATTGGAGGTCTTGGAGAGAGGGTAAGCAGAAAATAAAAAAGAGATAAAAATTAAAAATTAAACCCTAAAAAAAAAAGGCAAAAAAAAAGGAAAAAAAGAAATGTGAGGGTATAATAGACTTTTCAATGCGGATGAATTGCCACGTCAGCAACATAACTGAATTTTTGGACGGAGAGTAACGGAATGGACCTATTGGTCCAAATTCTGAAAGTAGAAGGACTAAACGTGTGAAATTAGAAGGCCAGAGACTGAAGTATTTTTTGGTCAAAAACTCAAGGACTAAACAATATTTAATTCTTAAAAAACAAAAAAACAAAAATGAACTTAAAAGAAGAATTTGGCAACAGAAAATGGTACTTTTATTCATCCACTGTTGTACACAGCATACAGGTGCATTATTTGTTAATAAGAAAAACTAAAAGTTGCCTTTGGGGGAACATAATCAGTAAAAGGGATACAATTAACATGCTTTAAATTATTTGATCGAGCACTACTCCTCAAACGTTGTATAAAGCTTTAATTCCTTGAATATCGTCCCCGTTCAAACTTTTAAGAGTGACTCCCGGGGAGATGGTTGCTGCCATGACAGCTCCCTTCACTGAGCTATGTCCAAGTCCCAGAAGGTGCCCTATTTCGTGCAAAGCAACACTCTCCAAGTCATAGGCACCTGGTTTAGCACCCGCGGACCAATTTTCAGCTGCGTCGAAGTGGAATCTTCCATCCGTAGGGTAAAAAGCATGGGCCAGCACTCCGCCAGGCCCATCAAAATTACGCCCGTCTCCATGATTACCTCGGTGAAAACTAATCTTGACATCTGCATTCTGGTAATTTTGGGCCTGACTGAACTTGAAGTGAGTGCTTCTAGCCCATGTTGCGAAAGCCTGTGCTATAGCACCCGTGGCTTGGGATGGGGTGCCGGGGAAGAAAGCGTATGTCAGATGGTATTTAGAGGAAGGCCATTTTGGTTTTCCATTAGGAAATGAGTAGTGAACAGTGGTATGAATTGAACCTGTAAAACAATATCGAGGACTTAAATTCGTTAGACGTACGTAATGATCGTCTTAATTCAAGAGTAGTGTATGCATGCTTTCAAGAATTTTGGATGTACCTACGGGTACAGTAATGTTTTCTTGATCAGCAACCAACTGAGAAAATACTACTAATAAACCATGTAAAATTAAGATGATAATCTATTTTTTTTTAGTAACATGAAATACGTACCGTACTGGTGCTTTATCTTGGCTGATCGCATGGATGTGGTGCCATTGACGATATCGGGCACACCACAACGAGGCATCATCATCTGTAATATGGTTTTGTCGTCCAACGTTCCGGTGGACTTGAGGTGGAAATTGAGCTGGTAAGTCTTGATGGCTTCCTCCAAGAGCTCGTCGAAATCATCGTCATCAGAATGAATGTTGTTCTTGTAGTTCAAGTAACCGAAGTTGTGAAGGTACTTCTTGAGGTCATTTATGCCCTTGACCTTGTCACCTTTTTGACAACCCTTAAGATGCTCAAGGAACTCAAGCGGAGATGAGTTTGCCGTTGCATTAGAGAGGAAAGAAAAGAGGGCGAGGAGTAAGAGGGGAGTGACTTTGAAAAGAGAAAGATCAGATTTTGGTGCCATTGCTCCGAATTAAGAGTATGGATGTTGCAGAAGCCTCACATTTGCAATGGAATTTATAGGCATGCAATAGTATTGATGTGTACATGTAAAGAGATGGTGTGATCAATTACGTTTTTCTATAGAATTGGTGTACGTACGTCATGCATATAGAGCTGTTGAGCTTAACAAGCAGAACATGTTGAGCTTAACATTTGGCAACATTCTTTATCAGTTAGGCTTCTGTTAGCAGTTAGGTTTAAGCCGTTAAAGCGTAGAATTTTGAAGACGAAACTAGCTTCGATGCGGAAACATTCACTGTCGATAGATCATTATTGATGCACAAAATGTTCAAATACCAAATCCCCCCTCTATATATAAAACCAATTTCCACATGGATGAGTTTGCAGTATGAGATAATCTGGACGAGAGATCACTATAATATTCTAGTCATCTGACATTCCCGATGGATGGTCACTTGCATGCATAAGTGCCTTTCTTCTTTTGAAGTTAAACATGCACGTACAAATTTTTTACTGATTATTTGATTGTCAATACCATCACATCTGTTTTCTCCAATAGATTAATTGATGCATATATATATATATATATATTGATGCATAGAACTTTTTTTTTTCCTTCTTTTTGCTGATAGATCGATGATGTATACGAGAGGAGTAAAAAGTACAAACATTTCCTTATCACTACGTTTTATTAATTAGAGAAGAAGAACAATACGAGGGGTACGTACCAAAACCAATATCGCGAACAAGAAGAAGACTAACACAAACGAAATTGAGGTGGAAATAAAATGCACAAAACAAAAGGGGAGGCACATCTCACCGCCCCAATTCGATCAGAAGAAAATGTACCAAAATTTGCCAAATGATTGGCTCTTCATGCATACAACTTTCTTCATTATTTTTTATTCTGAAAAATCTCAACACAGGGTATTCACTATTCAGGTACATTATTTGATAAAGGAAAGTCCTCAGACGTTGTATAAAACCCTTATTCCTTGAACATCGTCCCCAGTCAAACTTATTCGAGCCACTCCCGAGGGAATAACTGGGGCCATGATAGCTCCCTCCACTGAGCTATGTCCAAGTCCCAGAAGGTGCCCTATTTCATGCAAAGCCACACTCTCCAAGTCCATGGCACCTGGAGTTGCACCCACAGACCAAGTCTCATCCGCGTCGTAGTGGAATCTTCCATCCGACGGGCTAAAAGCATGGGCTAGGACCCCACCCGGGCCATCAAATGAATTCCGGTCTCCATGATCACCCTTATGAAAACTAATCTTCAAATCCGCATTCTCGTAACTTTGGGACTGGCTGAACGTGAAGTGAGTGTTTCCAGCCCATGTTGCAAAAGCCCGTGCTACAGCGCCCATGGCTTCGGATGGGGTGTTGGGGAGAAAACCGTAAGTGAGATGGTATTTTGAGGAAGGCCATTTTGGATTTCCCTGGAAAAATGAGTAGTGAGCAGTGGTATGAATTGAACCTGTAAAACAATATCGAATACTTAAATTCGTTAAACGTAATATTCAAGTCTTAATTCAAGAGAATTACTGTGTATGGCTTTAATTTTGGTTTTAAAATTCAATTACCATTAGGAGAAATGGTAATTTTACATATCATTTTGGGTATATTATTGTATAATTGTATACAGTAGTGTATGTTCTACTGATAACACGTTAGAAAGTAAGAGGACAAAGTAATTGTCTAATAAGATGAAATAGCTAGATACCATGGTGGTGCCTTTTCTTGGCTGATCGCATGGACGAGGTGCCATTGATGATATCCGGCACGCCACAACGAGGCGTCATCATCTTTGACACTGTTTTGCCGTCCAATGTTCCGGTGGCCTTGAGGTGGTAATTGATCTGGTAAGTCTTCACGGCGTCCTCCAAAAGGTCGTCGAAATCATCGTCGCTTGAATGACTCTGGTTCCTGTAGTTCAAGTAACCGTACTTTTCAAGGTATTTCTTGAGGTCATTGATGCCTTTGACCTTATCACCCTTGTGACAACCCTTGAGATGCTCAAGGAACTCAAATGGGGAAGAGCTATTGTTGTGGGGATGAGAAGCAGTTGCATAAGAGAGGAGAGTAAGAATGGCGAGGAGGAGAGTGATAGTAAAGACAAAAATATTAGATTTTGATGCCATTGTTCTATTAGCTAGCTATAGTTATGTTGCAAAAGCCTTATATTTGCATTGCTATTTATAGGCCTGTAACGTAAGAACGTTCTTCGCTATGTTTTCTATATTGCGGTCTTCCTTAACAGAGTAAGATGATCAATTGGGAGTGAAGAAGAAGAAACTACCATGGACACGGCATAGACAACTTCTTCGTAGAAAATACCTTTGCGGCACAGTAATCTCTCGTGAGAAACACCAACGGCACATTTTTACCAGTCCTGCCATAAGTCTCGCTTTGAATTTGACTCTTGACCATCAGAAGTAAAAGTTCTTCATTCTACGAAAGAGAAATTAAGTCTTATGAAGTATGTTTGGGTCGATGTTCGCCTTTCACACTCCATTGTGTAAGACAATTCTTCAAATAACAAACAATTAAAAGGTAATGGGAGCTCATAACCAAACTATTGTGGGAGAATGGAATTGTGTATGTTATTGATAATAGGAGCCTTTAAATAGGGAGTTACAAGGTACCAAAAAGGTAATAGAATCCGATTAAAATTGAATACCTAGAACACATTCATATTACAACTCTAAACCCTAGTTTGTAGAGGCACATATTATGTCGCTATCCTTCAACACTCCCCCTTGTGCCGCTCAAACTTGGTGATGACGCTTTATTCGTTACCTCGTTAAAAACCTTGTCAGGTAACAAAAACCCTGCTGTAGGACAAAAATAACCCTGGTCGAAGGACAAAAAGAGCACAACACGTCATTCACTCTTCGAGATCGAACATGTAGACATCATGCCTCCCCTTGATGTCAACATTTCCCCCTGATTGCTACAATCATGGGAGTTCGGATAACTTTCTTAATCCGATACTCTTCACATGTTTCTCGAAGGTGGATTTAGGTAACGACTTAGTAAATAAGTCTGCTACATTATCCTCAGAACGGATTTGGTTCACTTCATTATTTAGAAGTGCATGTTGTTGCTGATTGTAAAAGAACTTAGGCGATATATGCTTGGTGTTGTCGCCCTTGATGAAACCTAATTTCATTTGCTCAATACAAGCTGCATTATCTTCATAAATGCATGTAGGTTCATATGTGGTAGACTTCAAACCACAAGTTCCTCGAACATGTCTAACTACAGACCTTAGCCATATGCATTCTCGCACGGCTTCATGTAGAGCAATAATCTCTGCATGATTTGATTAAGTAGCAATAAGGGTCTGCTTTGTAGACCTCCAAGATATCTCAGTGCTTCCCATGGTAAAGACATAACCCATTTGGGAGCGACCTTTGTGAGGGTCAGAGAGATACCCTGCATCAGCAAAACCAATCAAGACATCGTTGTCATTTTGATGGAGGGGAGGAGGAGCATGGAAGGTGGCGTTTTGCCTTGTGGAGTCTGATCCCACACTTCCGTTATTTCTCTTATCTGTAGGGATAGAACAAGCCCATATCAATCGTACCTCTCAAATATCGAAAGATTGTCTTTATACCAATCTAATGGCGTTGCGATGGCGCGGGGCTATATCTAGCCAACAAGTTCATAATAATTGAGGTGTCCGGTCTTGTATTGTGCTAAGTACAATAATGCACCTATTGTACACAGGTAAGCACTTTTGCTATTAACACGTTTTCGTCATCATCCCTGGGACGAAACGGATCCCTCTTAGGGCCAAGACTACGGACAACCATGAGAGTGCATCTTTGACTTTATCAAAATGCCTAAGCATCTATTGGCACGGTGTACAAGTTCTGAATCTAGACAAAACCGTGTTCTCCCAAGGTCCTTCATCTTAAACTCGGATTTCAGGTGTTCAGCGGTTTCCCTTAACTCTCAAGGTTTCCAATTATGTTTATCAACATAAACCGCGACAATTGCAAATCCGGAACTTGTCATGGAAACGCGTAGGCATAGTTCGTCATATCCCTTCCCAATCAAGTAGTCATTTTAGTGAGCATTTCAACCTCGTTGCAAATACGCTCCGTGGTCTAGAGCCACTTGACTTGGGTAAATGAAGTCCATAAGAACCTTAATTATATTCCGTATCTAGATCCCCATACAGATACGTAGTGACCACATTCGTAAGCTGCATGTTCAGTTATTTGGAAACTACCAAACTGACAAGGTAGTGGAGTGCAATGACATCCATTACGAGAGAATATGTCTTCTCGTAGTCGATTCCAGGGCGTTGTGAGAAATCTTGCGCCATAAGGCAAGATTACCATCTTTTTTTTCCTCATCACGCTATCTAACGAAGACCTATTAATGTCAATAGGTTTTATGTTAGGAGGTGTTGGCATCTCAGGCCCGAAATCCTTCCTCTTCGTTACTGAATCCAATTCAACCTGGATCGCATCTTTCCATTTAGGCCAATTTTCTCTACGTTGGCATTCTTCAACGGAGCATTGGTCTCAATAATTCCACGTCCTCATGTACACTAGTGTAGTTCGTAGAGATCTCTATATTCTCAAGAATTGGTTCTAACATTGAGGCGTCCCCCAACGATGTCTCTTGGACATAACCACAATCCAAAATATTCTCATGAGACGGATTTCGAGTATCAAATGATCAATGGATCAAGTTGTGCCAAACTCGCTCTCTTCTTAGGGCGAGAATCCATCGAACCTATGGGTCTCCTACTCTCTCTAGCGGAACCCGTGGCCTATGACGCTATTATGCCACCTTTGTGGCGTCACCATACCACCATCCATGGTGGTGTTGCCGTACCCATCTTCTCTGGGTGGCACCATGTCCTCTTGTGGGGACATTAATCCTTGTAGGCATGTTTGCAGCATGTATATGTGATTTCGTCACTTTTAGGGGATCAAGATGAGACATAGTGAGGACAGACCACGAAAATTCCTGTCGTTCCTGTTGAACATTGACGTTCTAATCTCCCCCGAACGACGGGAATACTGTCTCATCAAAGTGACAATTCGCAAATCCAGCGAAATAGAGATCGCCTGTAAAGGGTTCTACATAGCAAACTTATAGTTGGAGACTTATGTCCAACAAATATATATATATATATATATATGCATTCGTTGCAATGACTCATGTTGATGCGCTGTGGCTGCACAATTGGCACATGAACCGCACACTCAAATATGCATAAATACGAGATTAGACTCGAACCCAGTCACTAGCTGTAACGCAAATAAAAGTTGAGTGGCTGCTATGAGTCGTAGACGAATTAGCATAGTTGCATGCGATATTGCATAATTCAAGCGGAAATATTGGTGCGCATTACCAATGTCCGGGCTACCATTGTAGTATTTTAGTGGTGGCTTTTTCACCAGACCAATTGGGTGTGTACATGGGAATATGATACTTGATATCAATATCCAATGATATGCAATAGTCATCGAAAATTTTCGATGTAAACTCTCTAGCATTATCAAGTCAATTTGACTGAATGGGATGATTTGGGTAGTGAGCCCGTAGCCATATGTTATGTGCTAGGAGTGTAGTATAAGCATCATTATGAGTGGATAATGGAACAACACGTGACCAGCGTGTTTGCGTATCAACCAAAGCTATAAAACATCTATACGGTCCGTAAGTTGGTTGATCAAATCCACAGAATTCCCTTAGATTCTTTGTGAGAATAGAATTATTTCTTCAATCTCCTTTGCATAGGATGGTCTCAATCCTAAATAACAGGCTTTACAGAACGAAACATGGGCCTTATAATCAACCAATGAAGGTTTTGGTTAAGCCACAATGTCACAATGGACTTGAGAAGTAGGGAGAGGAGTTGAATAAGGGTTTATGGCGTCAATGCCATATATTTGCCGCAGGGGGTCGGCGGCGCCTTCCATGTGTGGCCTGTCTTTGCACAATCATGGCGCCATTAGGTGCATGTGCAGCTCCTCGAACTAATTCTTGGTTCTTACTTTTCTTCGTTCTGAAAATGGATGTACGTGTAAAGTCTTTCATACACGGATCATCAAGCCAAAGACTATATGTGTCAGAATCCCATAAGCCGTCTCTCATGACATGGTTGGATTCAATAACTCAAATAGTGGTTGCATACAACCCACTAGAGCGACAAATACGTTTCTCTAATACTAGTTTATATTCATAGTCATTAGAGGTGATGCAAACGAACTCTGTCCATTCTTATAATGTTTTTCCACATGAAAACCATTGGCTCTTATATAATAAAGTTCGAATTAAGGTATGTCCAAGACATTAAGTAAAAGAATTGACACTTTATTAATAACCAATGATTACATGAAAGTTTCCAAAATCTAATCCAAAATAAAATCAAACTAAGACACATTGTAGTCACTCTATCCGTTTGGTAACTCCAATCAAATATGACCAGGAAAGTAGAGAGAGATGTTGGTGGAGCGAGGCTCGCTTAAGTACCAATTATCTCAATGACTTTCCTAGACATCATATTTATTGGGTATGCCACATAAGAAAAAGTTAATACAATTGTCATTTATGACTATTACATGATTCTGAAAAATAAAGAGGATTATTCTAATCAAAGTCTGCAGCATTCTTGTGCACTTCATCTTCAGCTTTTGAAATATTCTATGGTGAGATTGACGTCTCCACCATTTTCTTCTTCTTCTTCTGCAAGGTACACTTCTTGCTCCCTCAGGTCCCTGTATGCCCTGTATCTTGAAGCTAGTTGCTCGCTTGCCTTGCATTGCTTAACCAATGCTCACTAGGTGCACGTTGTGGGCGTTTCCAGGAGGCCGGGTTGGTCACCACCACGACCCATGACGCCACCAATACCGGTAAGGATACCACGACCTCCTCTCCCACGTGTGGCATTACCACCACGTGTATCCACACAAAACTTGCTGTTTCCTTCCTGGTTAGGGCGTTATATGGGCCCATACGTCCCTCATGTCCCCCATTCTTAGGGTACCGCTCCTTGCGCCCTCTTTGGGTGCATTATAATTCGCCTCTTGAATGCTCTTAGTTCCAATGGGCCTTGAATTATAATTCCTCACCCGTATGTTATCATGTTTCTCAGCTACAGATATAACATTGATAAGCTGATGAAACCTGGTGATCCGTCCAGCATTGACTTCAGTACGGTATTGCTTTAATGCCACAATGGCTGAAATGGGGAAGGTGGAGAGAGTTTTCTCAATTAGCTCTTGCTCGGTGACAGGTTGTCCACAAAACCTCAATTGGACTGTATGCAAAGAGCTTCTAAATTATATTCAGCAACAGACTTGAAATCAGCAAAGCGCAGATTGTTCCATTGAACCTTCAAGTCAGGGAGGAGGGAATCTTGGACATTGCCAAAGCTTTTCTAGCGCTACCCATAGCTCTCTTGCATTTTTGATCGACATATACTCCAATCTGAGTGCCTTGTCCATATAGCGTCGCATCAGATAACTGCTTGAGCATGCTTTGTAGGTGCGAACACAAGATGCGGGTTAGGTGCCTAGATTATGGGTAATATTCCCTTTGAAGTGAGATGGTTCTCAACATCGGTTACCCAACTGTGGTAATCCGAGCCTGTTGAGTCAAGCATGGGAAAGTCAAGTCTAGGTTCATTCGACATCCTGAAAATAAGAAGAGGCTAGAAGATATATTAGTTTCGGAGTTAAACTTCCACGAACACTAAAACAATAAGATTTCCGAGCTATGCTACCAAGAAATCAATTTCAAAGAATCTCTTTTGGATTAGACCAAACAACAATGTTGTAATATGGTCATATGTGATGCTAACGGACGCTCTTAGTCTAAGCATTGTGAATACTCTTAGTTCACATGAACGCTCTTAGTTCATTTAATTATGAACACTCTTAGTTCATGCGAACACTCTTAATTCGTGAAGCGTGAATCCCCACAATTTCGCTTTGTTAAATACTCAAAATCACACATGTTCATATATTCATATATTCTGATTATACGCATTTATATGCGTGTAATTATATCTAAAACACTAGAATTAAGCTAATCTCGATGAAAATTAATATATAATTAATCTATTTTTATTTACTTGTAGGAAATAAGCGGAGTTGGGGAAATCGAAAGAAAATGACGGAAAAATTGAGCAAAATGGAGTTTCCGACAAAAGGACGAAATAGTCAATGCGGGTCAACATAGTCAACGCCATCAAGGGAGTGGAATCCAATTGTCTCTGATAACATATGTGGAAGTGCTGTTAGAAGAAAAAAAGAAAAAAAAAAAAAGACAAGAAAAAGAAAAAAAAAAATTAAATTACTTTGCTGACGTCAGCATCAGATTTCTTCCTCCCCTCCCCACGTGCTGCCTCTTCTTCTTTCTTTATTATTTTATTCTTTTCTTTTTCTTTTCTTTTTCCTCTCCCCTATCCCATTTTGCCACATGTCCCACTCTTCTTCCTTTCTCTCACGACCTCACCCTTTAATTCCAAAATTTTCCCTTATCCCAGCTCTCTCTCATCAGCAGCCGCACACCCCAAAAACCCAAAAAAAAAAAAAATCCTCTTTCTTCCCATTTTCACTCACTCTTCCACATTAAAGCATTGGGCTCTTCTCAAATTTCATCAAGGAAGATCATCAATACCTTAATTTCATCTTGGGTAGTTAGGAGGATTCAAGCTAGCTTAGTTTTCTTTGCTTTCTAGCATTGTTGAAATTAAGCAAAGCTTATCATCTCTCTTCTCATCTATTTTAATTGTACATGGTTTTGATGTTAAATCTTGTTTTAATTATGAGTGAGTAGTTTAATTTTGGGGGTTAGGGTTGTGAAGCCCTAACTCATCTTGTATAAATATTGATGCTTTAATTTTAATAAATGCAATTTTCATTGTGTATGCTTTAAATCCGAATTTATTGGTCCTTAGAAGCATGTTTCTAGGCTTTGTCACCCTTTGAAATTATGTTGTGGGCAATTGTGATGAATAGATTGATAAATTGACAACTTATTGGTCTTGTTGCATCTAGGATTTAAGTGTGGTAACCATTAGCTAGCTTAATTGTAGCAAAGTTTGCTTGGGTCTCTATTATCTTGCTCTCTAGGCCTCTAATTTTGGATATTGCGGCCTTAACCGGCGTAAAGCCCAAATTAGAGAGTTGATTGTGGCCCTAACCGACATAATCGATACACCGAAAGGATAATTGGTTTAGTAGCCTTGACCGGTACTAGATACGGGACTTAACACATATAGGAAATGCATGCATTTGTGAAATTGGTATCGATATTTACAAGAGAGTTAGTGTGAATCACCCGACACTCCCATGTTCCCATTAATTTGAAAATTCAAATTTAATTTCTTGCTTGATAATTCGTTGTTTGCTTTTATTTTAGTTTGCATTTAGTTTCGTTAATTCCCAATTCAAAACTCCCAAACAAAATTCTACCTTCCATTGTGCATAACTCATTAGGGCTACAAGTTAGTAGCTTTGATTAGGCTTAGTGTGAGCTAAGCCGAGCATTGCCGAGGCTTGGTGCCTTGTGAATATTATTTTACTTTATTTTATTTTTATTTTTCATTGTATGCTTTTGAATTACTCTAGCGCCAATTACCTCGGTTAGGTCCAACACCTAATCCCCGAGGTACTATAATCAAGGTTTAAATACCTCTCTTACTTGACAACGATTCGTACGCTTGCGAAGAGTTTATGAATCAAGTCATATTCCAAAATTCTATAGGAAATAAAAGGAATTTAAAATACAAGAAAGCAGGAACTTTAATCGTAAAAACTTACTTGGTAATTTGAAGCTTTGCTTCACGATTCTTTATACACGCACGTGTTGATGCAGGCGTGTAGCTAAATTAGGATTGCAGGAATCTGGTCGGAAATTGGCAGTTGGTGGGCTGCCCTTCTCCCTTCTTTTTTTCTTTTTTTTCTTTTTTTTTTCTTTCACCTTTTTTTTTCTTTCTTTCCGGGCCCAAGCCTGCTGCCCCTTCCCCTTTTTGTTTTTTTTTTCTTTGTTCTTTTCTTCTTTTCTTTCTTTTCTTCTTTTCCTTCGCATCTTCTTCTTCTTTCTTTCCTCTGTTCTTCCTCCTCCTAATCTGCAGGTGGGTGGCTGGATATCGATCAAGCAGGTGCAGCAACGCTTGAGGTCGGCTGGCCGGTGAGGCGGAGGCTCTAGTGTCCGGCGGTGGCTCTACGGTGATTGGGAGGCTGCTGCTGCTGCAGTTCCCCTGTGGTGCCGCTGCAAGTCGGAGATATGGGATGCTGGGCTGTTCGCGGCTTGGGCTGCTGACGGCGATGGGTGGGGCTGTGATTAGCGTTGCGGGATTGCAGGTGCTGCTGCAAGGTAGTGATGGAGGAGCTGGGTTGTGCGCACAGGTGCTGTGGTGGCCTGGTCTAGGCTGGGGACTGGTGGTTTGCTGCAGGCCCGTGTATTGCAGTGGGCTGGGATGCAGGCTGCCGGAGGAGGGATGAAGGCCGGTGGTGAAGGATGCAGGCTGTTGCGTAGGTTGCCGGAGGAGGGAAAAGCCGAGCTAAGGTTTTTATATTTTTTTAATCTTTAGGCTAGGGTTAGATTATCGTGCTGATAACGTGTTGTGGGAGAATGGAATTGTGTATATTATTGATAATAGGAGCCCTTTAAATAGGGAGTTACAAAGTACCAAAAAGGTAATAGAATCCGATTACAATTGAATACCTAAAACACATTCCTATTACAACTCTAAACCCTAGTTTGTAGAGGCACATATTATGTCGATATCCTTCAACACAAACAAAATATATATTTGGTATTCGATGGAAACGCCAAAATATGGAAAATCATATTAAGGTTCTCATTTTCCTTTTCTTTTTTTTTAAATTCTTTTACGGCATAATCTCATCATTGGTAATACATTATTTTTTAGAACTGCTCCAAGTGATAGACTTTAAAAATCTCCTCCTAACAAAAATTCTCAGTTTTCTAACTTTGGAAAATTGTCAAAAAATAAAATTGGGTCAACATTTTTGAGGTCTATCAGTTCTATGATTGCCTAAAAATCATGATTTTAGTGTGAAAAGATTTTTGTGAAAAAATAAAAACATGCATTGTTTGTCAAAAAATCATGTGCTATAATCCACCGTTTTGGGGGTAAATATTGATTTTGAACCAAAAAAAAAAAAAAAGAGAAAAAGTTTAAGGCTTGATTCTCATAAAACTATATTGTTTGTTGTGCTTAGCCTCGCTTAAATGAAAATTATTGGTTTACTTTCCATGTACATCAATAAATATACGGTTGATCAAGATCATTTTAGAAGATGGTCTGCTTGGCAATTAGCTCCTTCATGAGAAGTGTCACAACAGAAAAATATATTGTTAAATTATAATCACGAAGACTAAATTAGTGGAAATTATGGTTTACAAAATCTCAATTTAGTACATGGTATTCAGGTCCCTTATTTGAAAATGAAAAACGCAAATTGCACGTACTTTAGGTGAACTACCCCATAACTGTTGAAATTGGTGTTCATTCTTATGCAACTAGAGCCCATGTAATAGTGTGTTGCATGAAGCAAGTATTGACTTGGGTGAATAGCTAGCTAGAACAAAGGCTTTACGTGATGTCTGTCGAAATTGAATATAAAAACGTGATCTTCAATTGTTTTTATATTCAATTTGGTGCTGCTGCAATTAATTGAATAGGAAGGAAAAACCTTTTTCACATGTATGATAGTTGGCAACATGGCAAATCATTTGAAGCATGCAAGTAAGCAACAGGCAAGCAATAGAAATAACTTGAGGATTGCATGTGCATGAGAGTGAGAGAAAAAAGTGCCAAAAGAGAAATTCTCTTATATGAGATCTTGTGTTCTTGCAGGGTATTCTATGAGTGAAGATATACAAGAGTTTTGGAATTGGGATTATGAGATTTAACTCAAATATCTTATATTATATTTATTCTCATAATGAACCAGCAAATATTTTGGGTGGATGTAGGTAGAAAATTTGTTGAACCACATTAAATCTCGTGTCAACTGTATTTCATCCTTATTTGTTTATTCTGCTTTATTATAGTGTTTTTATAGGGTGTGCTTATTTCAAAGGGAAAATGATCATTTACCCAATTTTAGCTTAAAAATTGCCCACTTACCCAAACACTCTAAGAGATCATTTCCCTAATACCCAATTATGTATTTTTTTATATTCTTTTTTATTTATTTTTGAGACAATTTTGCCCTCTCTTTCTTTGTCACTTAGAGAGAGAAGTGATCCGAGTCCTTGCTGAACTCCGGTGACCAATGGCCGGCCGCTAACTCCGACAACCGGTAAAGGAACTCTGGCAACCAGTGACCGGAATCCGGTGACCGGTGAACAGAATCCTGAATTCGGCTACCTGACCGGTGACCGGATTCAGGCATCAGATTTTTTTACCCCCCAATAATATCCAATAATCATATTATTGCTCTCCAATAAACTTGTTATTGGTGAATAAACATATTATTGCTCCCCAACAACAAGTTTATTGGGGATCAATAATTAGTGAAAAATAAAGATGTTTTGAATTTTGAAAACTTTCGGAGGTTTATCCAAATAAATAATCTTATTATTGCCTCCCAATAATCTTATTATTGCTAACCAAATCATAATAAAAAAAAGCAATCACTATTGGCAAAATTTCTTTCCATTCTCAGAGTTCACAGTTTACCAAAAAAAATAAAATTTGACCACCTAGAAAATACTGTGGGTAGCAAAAAAAAAAAAAACCAGAAATTAAGTTGGGCACCCAGTAAAGCTCTGGGCACCCATCACCATCTTCGCCGATCTCTTGCATCAGAAACACTCTCCTCCTGGTCATGGTGGAGCGGTCGGGCTCTGCTTGGACGAAGTCGATCTGGGTTGGTTTCTTGGATCCGATCTGGAGAACACGATGTTTGGCTGGGGTGGTGATCCATAGCGCGGCGGTGGCGAAAGGATGATGAAGGCGGTCAGGCGAAACCGGCGGGGCGATACAGTCGGCCGAAGGTGGAGAGAGAGAGAGAGCTGGGGTGGTGATCCATGGCTCGATGGTGGCGGAAGGATGATGAAGGAGATCTGGCGAAACCGGTAGGGTGATGCAGTCTATCGGAGGTGGAGAGAGAGAGGGAGAGAGAGAGAAAAACTAGAGGTGGAGATCGGGGGGGGGGGGGGGGGGGGGGGGGGGGGGAGTCTGGGAGAAGAGGGATGAGTTTCAATTTAATTAATAGGGGCTAAAATGTCAATAGATGTTAGATTGAGTAAATGAGGTTAACTAACTCCTAGTGGAGTAAGTTGACATTTTTTAAGCTGAAATTGGATAAGTGGTCACAACCCCTATTTCAAAATCTCGATTCGTTTGTTGGGGTTAAAATTCTAACAATAAGTGAAAACTAAATATTAAAACTACAATATATATTTCATCATATAAATAATAAACGGTAGCTCTCAAACGTTGTATAAAACCTTGATTCCTTGAACATCGTCCCCGTGCAAACCCTGAGTCACTCCGGGACGGATAGTAGGGTATGTGATAGCTCCCTCAACTGAGCTATGGTTAAGTCCCAGAAGAAGTCCAATCTCATGCAAAGCCACCGTCTCCAAATCATACGTACCTTGCTCAGCTCCAACAGACCACAACTCACCGGCATCATAATGAAATCTTCTATGTGAAGGCGCAAAAGCATAAGCCAGGATCCTCCGGCGCCCATGATCATCATTGTGGAAACCGACCTTCAGGTTCACATTCTCGGCGCTCTGTGCCTGGCTAAAATTGAAGTGTGTATTAGCAGCCCAAGTTTTGAAAGCCCGTGTCACGACACCCTTGGCTCGATCTAAGGTTTCAGGGAGAAAAGTGTAGGTGAGAATGTGAGGTGGTTACTTAGATGAAGGCCATTTAGTGTTTCCACTGAAAAACGAATAGTGAGTGGTGGTATGAATTGAACCTGCGAAACAGTATAGAACAACCATTCGATTCAGGATCTCATCTTGAGTTTTAAGATTCAAAAACTACGTAATGGTAAAACTAATTTTAATCATTATTAGATAGCTTATAGTTTATGAATAAAATTAATTTATATGCAGTATGGATTTGGAATTTTTTACGAGTTTTCCTACAACTAATTTATGGTGTTTGTTGAATAATTGTTGCAGGCCTGTATTTGATAATTTTTCCTCATAATTTTTTCTATTCTCTTCTTCTTTTAGTGTTATTTTTAATTAGTAGAGAATCTAGAATCCTCACACAACTTCTTTTTTTTATATATATAAATTAAATTGAAGATTAGGCGATATTAGTTCGTTTGCGACAGTCGATTTGGGGTGACTGGCACTCACCCACAATCTCGAAAGAAAGGGGCCTCACACAACTTTTATTCAATGTTGTACACGAGTACCAGGGGCGGATCCAAGTAGAGTGTTGGTAGGGCTCAAGTGCTACTGAGATTTTTCCTATACATAACTTAGTATATGTATCATCTGCGTGTTTGAAGCCTTTTGCTGCATTGGTCAAGTGCTATGGCTTCTAGTGAGCTCTCTCAAGTTCGAATCCTATCGTTGTTAGCTTTCATACCTTTTTTTTTCTTTTACTTCATCTTGTCTTTTAAATCCATAGTGGATGTGGCAATGTCATTTTTGTTCAACTTCTTCTCCAATAGATATGTCAAATAATATTATATTTTATTCTTTTTAAACTTATTTTATCTACAATATTTATCTGGAAGAAAGAGAGTGAAGGAAGAAGAGAGGGAGAGAGGGAGAAGGAGAGAGAAACAATAAAATAATAAAATGACATTTCTTTGCCTATGTCAAATTTGACAGCCCAAGTGCATAGGTCATTTACATGTAGGATAAGACATATGGGTTGAAGTAATTTGTTATGTCTTTTGTTACCAGTAGAGACCTCCACGTGGATTTGACATATCCATTGGAGATGGTCTTAGCTTTTCATACCTTTTTTTTTCTTTTACTTCATCTTGTCTTTTAAATCCATAGTGGGTTCTAAGTTGGACCTTGGGCCTTCTTTGTGTGTGGTTTTGGATTTGTTTGGTATTTACTCTTTAGATTTGTATGTATTTGTATTAGTATTTTATCTTTGGGCTTGCATTTTAATACAAAAAGAATGTTAGGTCTTTTTTTTTTTTTTTTCGAGTGAGTAGGTTGCAAAGATACATGGACTTTGTTTTACATTTTGTTTTCAGTCAGAGTTCTTAGTTTTCTTTATTTTGGATGTAATCCTAAAAAGTGAGTGTGCTAGATGTGTGCTCTTGTAATATACTATGTATAATAATTCTCTCTAATGACACTGATGCGTGAGTCATTACTGTACTATTTTCACTATAATAAGATTTTCAACCTCTTTCAATTACACTTACTCGGCTCTTCAGGGCTTAGACTTTTGCATTGTTGTATCAGAAAAAAAAAATTGGTCTTCGCTAAAAAAGAAAAAGAAAAAACCAATTATGAAGCCCTACCAATATTCAGATCCTAGATCCGCCCCTGATAGGTGCATTAACATAGAGCAGGTACAATATTTGATAACAAGAAATATTAGAGGTTGACTTTGGGATAACATAATCAGTACAAGGTGATATAAGGAACATTACTTTGAATTATAATTATTTGATGGAGCACTATTACTCAAACGTTGTATAAAGCTTTTATTCCTTGAATATCGTCCTCATGCAAACTTTTATACTCCGTCGGGGATGGTTGGATACATGATAGCTTCCTCCACTGAGCTGTGTCCAAGTCCCAGAAGGTGCCACTCTGAATGTCCATGGCACCTGGTTTGGCACCTACAGACCAAGTCTCACTGCGTCGTAGTGCAATGCTCCCTCCGTAGGGTAAGCAGCATGGGCCAGCTGTCCGCCAGGCCCATCAAATGAATTCCCGTCTCCATGATCTCCCTTATGAAAGCTAACCTTCAAATCAGCACTCTGGTAATTTTGAGCCTTGCTGAATTTGAAGTGAGTGTTCTTAGCCCATGTTGAGAAAGCCTGTGCGACAGCGCCCTGGGCTTCTGATGGGGTGCCGGCTAGAAAACCGTAAGTCAGATGGTATTTTGAAGAAGGCCATTTTAGATTTCCATAGGGAAATGAGTAATGAACGGTGGTATGAATTGCACCTGTAAAACAATATCAAGTACTTAAATTTGTTTGACGTAATGATCAAGTCTTAATTCAAGAGTATTATTATCTACATGCTTTTAACAATTTTAATGTATCAGTACAGGAATGTTTTCTTGATCAGTATCTGAGAGGAAAACACTGCTAATAAACAATATAAAATTAAGATGATAATCTCATTTTCTAGTAAGATGAAATACGTACGGTGCTGGCGCTTTATCTGGGCTGATCGCATGGATGTGGTGCCATTGATGATATCGGCCGGGCACACCACATCGAGGCATCATCATCGTTGATACGGTTTTGTCATCCAATGTTCTGGTGGACTTGAGGTGGAAATTGAGCTGGTAAGTCTTGACGGCTTCCTCCAAGAGCTCGTCAAAATCATCGTCATCGGAATGTCTGCGGTTCTCGTAGTTTAAGTAACCGAACTTTTGAAGGTACTTCTTGAGGTCGTTGATGCCCTTGACCTTGTCACCTTTGTGACAACCCTTAAGATGCTCGAGCAACTCAAACGGAGATGAGTTTGCCGTTGCCTTACAGAGGAAAGAAAAGAGGACGAGGAGGAGGAGAAGGAGAGTGACTGTGAAAAGAGAAAGATAAGATTTTGGTGCCATTGCTCCGAGTTAGAGTATGGATGCTGCTGAAGCCTCATACTCGCAATGGAATTTATAGGCAATAGCATTAATGTATAAATTTAAACAGACGGTGTGATCAATTACGTTTGTCTACAGATCTGGTTTACGACGTCATGCATATACAGTCGTTGAGCTTATAAAAACGTTCTCACCAGAACATGCTGTAGACACTAAAAAATTAATGAAAATAAAATTCACTAAATATTTTGGTCAATACTTGAAATTATGATCAAATAAATTTAGTCGGCATGTGGGTCCAGCAAAATGTGCACGCAGCTTGAGCGTAAGCAAAACCAAGCAGACTCAGAAAACGACACTTGGTGACACATGAAAGGCCCGACGACAATAAATGAATTTGTTCCGGCTAAATCAATTGATATTAAAGCGGATCAATCAAATTAAATCAATTGATTCCAAGTCAAATTAAGTATTAAATTTCGTCTGCGGATTAGATGTCAATTTATTTAAATTGATAATCAAGATGAAAATCAGCCATTAAATTAATTGACTAAATTTCTTAATAGTCGTGATTAAATCAGTTAATTAAAGCTAATTGATTTGATTACGCTATTAATGAAATACAATTAAAATCAGCCATCAAATTGATTGGCTAATTTCTTAATGGTCATGATTAAATCAGTTAATTAAAGCTGACTGATTTGATTATGCTATTAAGGAAATACAATTAAAATCAGCCATCAAATTGATTGGCTAATTTGTTAATGGTCGTGATTAAATCAGTTAATTAAAACTAATTGATTTGATTATGATATTAATGAAATACAATTAAAATCAGCCATCAAATTGATTTGCTAAATTTCTTAATCGTCGTGATTAAATCAGTTAATTCAAGCTGATTGATTTGATTATGCTATTAATGAAATACAATTAAGGCATTCCAAATCGAGAGAGACGCCGACAATATAAATACCCCTTCTCAAATCAAGATGTGGGGACGACGACGACAGACAGAGGGACGCAAGTAGACAGAAAAAACCTCTCCAAAGTTCAGAAGTCTCCCAGCTCGTGAAGAACCATCAAGCTACCAAATAGCCGGTCTCTTCACCTCACCGACTTCAGACACACAAGTGAAATCACCTGCAAGCTCAGAAGTCGTCAAACTCGCGGAGAATCAACAAGCACCAAGCAAAACTGTCGATTCATCCTCCATCAAAGCCATACTCGCCATGTGACACCCTCGTGGTTCAAATCTGATCAAGCCTCTGCAGCCCTTGATCATTTGTAGTCTTCAAGTCGTCAACAAAGCAAAGGTTCGCCAAGTTCTTCATCAAGCTCGTGGATAATCAATAAGCATTAGCACACGTGCTGATTCATTCACCATCAAAGCTAAAGAACCCTCCCACGTGACATCGCTCGTGGCTCAAATCTGATCGAGAGCAAGCCGCTACATCCCTTGATCAACCGCCTTCAGCAAGTCATCAACAAAGTAAATCCTCTACAAGTTCTTCATCAAGCTCGTGGAGAATCAACAAGCACCAAACACACGTGTCGGTTCATCCCCTACCAAAGCCGAAGAATACTCACCACGTGACACCACTCGTGGCCTAAATCCGATTAAGATCAAGCATCTACAGCTCTTGGTCAATCGTCTTCCTCAAATCGTCAACATAATAAGAAGTTCATAGTGCAACTGTTCGATTCAAGATCAAGTGCTCGCCACCTTTAGATCAAATCAACGTCAGAGATCGAATCAGATGAGATATTTGTTAAAGAGCATTTATAGAGATTGTAACCCTCAAATTCATTAATAAAAATATATTACTTTGTACACGTGTTCTTCTTTCATACGTTGCAGGATTTTTTGTGTTTACACATGCATGCTGAGCTCAACATTTGGTTTCTGTTAGCAGTTAGGTTTGAGTTGTTGTATCAGAGAATTTGATAGGATTCAAATTGTGAAAGGAAGATACGAATGGAAATGCAGAAAGATAAAGACTGGAAATGAAAAAAGTAGATTCAATTCATTGTTCAAAAGGTGGTTGCTAAAATGACTGTAGGTTCATAATATAACTGTGAAATTGTCCAGTACAAGTCGGTTGTTCTACACGTGTCTACTAAGTACCACAACAGAGTGAAGGACTAAACATCATGGGCTTAATATTAGTGGACTAACTGGACTACTTGAACTGTGGGCTTAATGCTAGGAAATTAATATGGGTGTGCTCAACAAAATCAGAGAATTGTGAAGGCGAAACTAGCCAGCTTGGACGTCGTAACATTCATTATCGACTAGACTAGATCATTGATGCACAAAATATTCAAATACCAAATCCGCCCTCTCTATATAAAACCAATTTCCAGATGGATGAGTTCACAATATGAGATAATATGAATGGGAGAGGTTGTCATATTCTAGTCATCTGATGTTTCCGATCGATAGCCACTTGCATGCATGATTGCCGTTTCTTTTGACGTTAAACACGTACAAATTGTTTATTGATTATTTGATTATCATTACATCATATCTGTTTTCACCCATAGATTAGTTGATTCTACGGTTTTCAATATAATTATTTTTTTACACAAATAATGCTTAAAGAAAGACCTAAAGAAATCTAATTATTGTAGTTGTCGTGATGAGACTAATCGTATTTTTCTTCATTTTACGATTAAGAACTTCACTAGTGAATGCATATAGATATATGTACTCATGCATAAAACTTTTCTTTTTTGTTTTTTGCTGAAAGGACGAGGATATATAAGAAGATGAGTGACACCTCCCGATCACTCTATTTTATTAATTAAAGAAAGAGCAACAGGAGCGGACCAAAATCAATACCCCACAACAAAAAGGCTAATAAAAACGAATTTGGAGAAAATAAAATGCTGCAGGCACATCTCATCACACCAACTCAATCAAAAGAAGATTTACCATAATTACCAAAACATCAGCTCTTCATACATACAACAACTCTCTTTGTTACTTTTTAATCTGAAAAATCTATCTCGGCACAAGTTATTCAGATACCTTATTTGATAAAGGAAAGAATTAAAAGCTGACTGTGGGGGAGCATAATCAACAAAAGACTACGTGGTAATTAACAACAAGGCATTGAATTGTTTGATCGAGCTAGTGCTAGCACTGCTCCTCAGACGTTGTATAAAGCCTTGATTCCTTGAACATCGTCCCCATGCAAACTTTTAGTCACTCCCGGGGGAATAGCTGGGGCCATGATAGCTCCCTCCACTGAGCTATGTCCAAGTCCCAGAAGGTGCCCTATTTCATGCAAAGCCACAGTCTCCAAGTCATAAGCACCTGGTGTAGCACCCACAGACCAAGGCTCATCTGCGTCATAGTGGAATCTTCCATCCGACGGGCTAAAAGCATGGGCTAGGACCCCGCCCGGGCCGTCAAATGAATTCCCGTCTCCATGGTCACCCTTATGAAAACTAATCTTCAAATCCGCATTCTCGTAACTTTGGGACTGGCTGAACGTGAAGTGAGTGTTTCCAGCCCATGTTGCGAAAGCCCGTGCGACAGCGCCCGTGGCTTCGGATGGGGTGTTGGGGAGAAAACCGTAAGTGAGATGGTATTTAGAAGAAGGCCATTTTGGATTTCCTTGGAAAAATGAGTAGTGAGCAGTGGTATGAATTGAATCTGTAAAACAATACCGAGTACTTAAATTGTTAGACAGAATGTTCAAGTTTTAATTCAAGAGAATTTCTGTATGGTTTTATTTTGATTTTGAATTTCAATTAACATAAGGAGAAATGGTAATTGTAGATGCATGTACATATCATTTTCAGTATATTAATGTATAATTGTATATAGTAGTACAGTAGTGTATGTTCTATTGATAACTCGTAAGAAGTCAGAGGACAACGTTAAAAAAAAAAAGTTGGAGGACAACGTAATTGTCTAATAAGATGAAAGAGCTAGATACCAGGGTGGTGCCTTTTCTTGGCTGATCTCATGGACGAGGTGCCATTGATGATATCCGGCACGCCACAACGAGGTGTCATCATCTTCGACACTGTTTTGCCGTCCAGTGTTCCGGTGGACTTGAGGTGGTAATTGACCTGGTAAGTCTTGATGGCTTCCTCCAAAAGGTCATCAAAATCATCGTCGTCCGAATGACTGTGGTTCTTGTAGTTCAAGTAACCGTACTTTTCTAGGTATTTTTTGAGATCGTTGATGCCCTTGACCTCATCACCTTTGTGGCAACCCTTGAGATGCTCAAGGAACTCAAATGGGGAAGAGCTCTTGTTGTGGGGATGAGAAGCAATTGCATAAGAGTGGAGAGTAAGAAGGGCGAGGAGAGTGACAGTGAAGAGAGAAAGATTAGATTTGGATGCCATTGCTCTGAATTAGCTAGCTAGTTATATTTTGCAAAAGCCTCATATTTGTATTGCTATATATAGGCCATTCTTTGCTATGTTTTCCATATAGCGGTCTTCTTTAACAAACTAAGATGTGACTTTGACTAGTATTACTAGCTAGTCCTAAGGTTTGAGATGATCAATTGGGAGTAAAGAAGAAGGTATATAAATTAATATACTAGATCCTAAGTCGGAGAAGACGTGCAGTATTTGAGTGCTCATTCGATCAAGGTCCTAGTCCTGCAGTTTACCTAAGGGCAATGATATAGGGTCTCAATGAGGCCTAAGATTTGTGGTCTCAATCTTATGTGTCAAGCCATGTCATCTATACACCCCACTAATTTGTCAAATTATGTCATGTCATTCTTGAATAAAAAGACTATCTTATCATTTCAAAATCTAATGGCTCGAAATTATTTTAGTTTTTTTTATAGAAAAGATACATTATTTTATTTTTTTTCTTTTTCTTTTTTTATTATATATATTATATATAATTCATCTAAAAATTATATTTATATATTTTTGTGAATATATAATAATATATATTTTGTTGAATATATAACGGCTCTAAATTATTTTGACTTTCTTCTAAAAAAATATTGTTTGGTTTTTTTCCTTTCTTTCTTTTTCATTATTTTGGATTTTTTTTTTTCATTATACATATTAAAAAAAAGTATGGGTGTATATATATAATTCGTTAAAAACAAAGTTATAATATATATATATATATATAATATAATTCGTCCAAAAAATTTTATATTCGATGGAGAATGATGTGGTGTGTGTATATATATATTAATATCGTAATTATGTAATTATATCCATGAAATCTGGTAAATTAAAGTAATATTTAAATCTTTTAATAAATAAACTTAATGGAAGATTAGTTAGCTTACATTAACAAGTTAATTTGAAAATGTCAAAAATTAAATTGGATTCAAAAATGGAAGAAAAATGTATTTAAATCGTAATTTTAACTCATAAAATCTGGTGATTGAAATCTAGATATCTAAATTGATTGGGAAGTTGGTATCTGAAAAGAAATTGCTTAATATGGAATACAATATATTGCACATGAGGAAATTAATTTTTGAAAGTATACTTGTTTTGTTGATCCCAAATTTTTCAATAGACAATAATGATTTTTAAATGTGAATGATAGCTTCTATTTTAGTGTAAATAGTCATTAGAAAAAAGTTTCCAGTGAACTCTACTTTTTCATTATTAGCTACTTAGTACTTTTTTGTTTCGTATAAGACATGTTAATATTTAGCTGACTTTCTTCAATTTCAATGTGAATGATATATGGCTTCATTTTAGTGTGAATATGTTATTAGGGAAAGATTCCCCGTTGAACTTACTACTATTGGCTACTTAGTACTTACTTGTTCGTGCAAGACACACTAGCTTATTTTAAGTTCAATGGATGATGGCTTCTATTTAGTGTGAATATGCCATTCGGGAAAGGTCTCTAGTAAACTTTACTGGCTCATTTTAGCTACTTTTCTTATTGTTCGTGTAAGACATGCTAGCTAACTTTAAATTTCAGTGTGAATGATGACTTCTATTTTAGTGTAATTATGTCATTAGGAAAAGGTCCCCAATGAACTTTACTAGCTCATTATTGGCTACTTAGTACTTATTTGTTACTGTAAGACCATGTGGATGATGGACTTCTATTTTTAGTAATTATGCTATTAGGAAAAGATCCTCAGTAAACTTTACTAGCTCATCATTGGCTACTTAATACTTACTTGTTCGTGCAAGACATGTTAGCTCTTTCAGTGTCAGTAGATGATAACTTCTATTTAAGTGTGAACATGCCATTAGGTAAAGGTCTCCAGTGAACTCTACTAGCTCATCATTGACTACTTAGTACTTATTTGTTACTATAAGACATGTTAGCTGACTTTAAATTTAAGTGTGGATGGTGATTTCTATTTCAATGTAAATATGCCCTTAGGGAAAAGTCCCAGTAAACTTTACTGGCTCATTATTTAGCTACTATTACTTATTTGTTCGTGTAAGACATGTTAGCTGACTTTAATGTTAATGTGGACGATGACTTCTATTTACACCTTAACCTTAATTGCACTTTTTTTTGAATATTGCTGTGTTATGTTATACACCTTTTGTTCATTGAATTTCTACATAATATTAATAACATTATAATTGTTTTTTCATGTAAAAATAAACGAACATTTGTATTAATGAAGTCTCACTTGACCTTTAAGGAACACTTCCTAATGTTGCGTTTGGATGAGACAATATTAAATTATCGAGAAATTTTGAAATGATGGAATCTAGAATTTTATCAATTCAATTTAGTAATGATATTTTCTTACCTCTTCAATTACCAGATTTCATAGGTTTTAATTATGATTTCAATACATTTTCTTTCCATTTTTTTGGATCCAATTTAATTTTTTACTTTTCTAATTAACTTGTTAGTGTAAGGTAAACTAATCTTCCATTAATTTTATTAAATTCATTTATTAAAAGAGTTGAATATTACTTCAATTTACCAAATTTGATGGGTTATAATTAAGATATTAATATGTTTTCTTTCCATTTTTGTGGAATCAATTTTAAATTTGATTTTTTTTAATCAATTTTTTTTTTAATTTTGTGGGTTAGAATTATGACATTAATGTGGTGTGTGTGTTATATATATTTATACACACAAACACATATTTTATATAATTTTTTTTGACGAATTATAATAATATATATATATAATTATATATAACTAAAAAAAGAAAAATAAAAAAAAACCAAATAATATTTTATTTTTAGATGAAAACCAAAATAATTTAGAGCCATTAGATTTTGGAAGGATAAGAGATAGTCTTTTTACTCAAGAATTACATGGCATGATTTGACAAAATAGGTGATGTGTGTAGATGACATGACATGACACCTAGGATTGAGGCCACAAATCATTTTCCTTTACCTAATTACTCCCCTAAATTAATCAATTAAGAAGCCATCGGCGGACTACACATATAAATTGTGAAGACCTAAACTTCAAACGTGCCTCAAAGTTAATATATGTTTTGGGACCATTTTCTTAATAGTAAATAAAGATTAACGAGCTTCATCAAGTTTTTAATAATGTACTTTCCGTCGAAAAGGAAACGAACTTTTTAATACAAATACCTCAATGTTCGCTCACAATAATGTCTCATGAGAAACACCAATGGCATTTATTATTATTATTATTATTATTATTATTATTATATTATTTTTTTTTTTTTTTACTAGTACTACAATAGGTCTCACTTTGTATTTGACTCTCTAGACCGTCAGTCACTACTAGTTATTTGGTCTATGGCCATAGCCACAAGGAGCATTCCGTCACCTTATAAGCACAAATATAGCTACGGATTGTAAAAGTAAAATGACAATTGAAATTAGTCTACTCATTTTATTTCATAGTCCCTTTATATAGGGATAGAATTACAACGGAAATATCGATTACATTAATGATACTAAATACTGATTGATCAGTAATTGCGCTGATTGATGGTAATCACTGATTCTTTGATTCCCTCTAAGTCAGTTGCTTTGACGAGGGCACACAATACACTCCCCCTTGTGCCAAGTCAAAGACGAAATGGTGCATGAGTTGTAAAAACCTTGCCAAGTAACAATAAAAACCCTGTGGGACAAAAAATACACCTTGGTCGAAGAAAAAGAGCACAACTCACCTTCACATTTGAGGCTGACATCTGTGTGTTAGACTCCCCTGACGTCTGCACCTCCCCCTGACACTTGCATTAATCAAGGGAGTTTGGAAAGACTTCGCATTCCTATGTTTTTCACATGTTTCTCAAATGTGGCCTTGGGCAATAATTGGTGAACAAATCTGCCACATTCTCCTCAGACCTTACTTGATTCACTTGAATCTTGAGGAGAGCCTGTTGTTGCTGATTGTAGAATAACTTTAGCGATATGTGTTTTTGTGTTATCACCCTTAATATAACATAGCTTCATTTGTTTGATGCAAGCTGCATTGTGTTCATAAATGCAAGTAGGCTCTTCAGTGGTAGAATTCAAACCACTAGTCCCACGAATATGTGCAATGATAGCTCTTAACCATACACACTCACGAACCGCCTCATGTAGAACAATGATCTCCGAGTGGTTCGAGGAGGTAGCCACAAGGGTTTGCTTGGTTAATCTCTAAGATATCGTCGTGTTCCCATTGGTAAATACATAACCAGTTTGGGAACGATCTTTATGTGGGTCAGAGACGTATCCAGCATCAGCAAAACCGACCAAAACGTCATTGGGCGTTTTAGTGTAGTGAGTGGCGGTTTCGCCATCAACATTTTCTTTAGGGATTCCAGTTCCATCTACAGTCCCACTTGTTTCTCTGTAGGGAAAGAACAGTCACAAGTCAAAGGTTCCTTTTAGGTATCGAAAATGTTCTTGATACCATTCCAGTGACGCTGCGTTGGCGCTGAGCTAAATCTAGCTAACAAGTTCACTGAGAATGCAACGTCTGGTCGAGTACATTGGGCTAAGTACAATAATGCACCTATTGCACTTAGATAGGGAATTTCAGTTCCCAACACCTCTTCATCATCTTCCTTCGGAAGAAATATCCGCATCATCCAAGCTTCGACCGATCATGGGAGTGCTAGCAGGATGCGCTTTGTCTATGTTAAATTACCTGACTTTTGGACATACGCAGACTGGTGGATTAATATTCCACAAACTCGGTGTTCTAGTTCAAGATCTAGATAGAATCGAGTTTTCCTAAGATCCTTCATCTCAAATTCGGATTTCAAGTAGCTCGCGGTTTCTCTTATTTCATCAAGAGTACCTATTATGTTCATATCATCGACATATACAGCTATAATTGCAAATCCGAAACTTGTTTTCTTTATGAATACGCAGGGGCATACTTCATCGTTCTTATATCCCTTCCTAATCAAGTAGTCACTTAGACGGTATACCACATCCGCCCGGATTGTTTCAATCCGTAAAGTGAGCGTTTCAACCTAATTGCAAACGCACTCCATGGTTTAGAGTCACTTGACTTGGGTAATGTAAGGCCATCAGGCACTTTTATATATGTCCTCTGAATCTAGATCCCCATAGAGATATGCAGTAACCACATCCATGAGCTGCATTTCCAGTCTTCGGAAACTACTAAGCTAACTAAGTAGGAACGTTATAAACGTCCATTACGGGAGAGTATGTCTCCTCGTAGTCAATTCCAGGGCGTTGTGAGAAACCTTGTGCCACAAGGCGAGCCTTGTACCTTAGGACTTCATTCTTCTCATTACGCTTTTTGACAAAGACTCATTTATGTCCTACAGGCTTTACACTTGGTGGGGTTAGCACTACCTGACCAAATACTTGTCTTTGTCAGAGAATCTAAATCTGCCTGGATTGATTCTTTCCATTTAGGCCAGTCTGCTCTTTGTTGACATTTTGCAACAGAGCGTGGTTCGATATCATCGTGTTCTATGACTCCTTGAGCCACAGTATATATCATCAATGTGTATGGAAGATCTTTCTATCAACTCATACGCACTCTCATAATCCTTTGAGATTTCTTTGTTCTCTGGAATCATTTCAAACATCGGAGCGTCCTCCAGTATGATTCATGGACATAATTGTAATCAGA
>JANPXK010000826.1:0-43846 GCA_024704745.1 Rosa lucieae
GGAGGTCCTGAAAATAGAAACTAGTAAGAAAAATAGAAACTTTCCTAAAATGAAAAATGGCAACTTTCCTAAACTGAAAATGGGAAACTTTCTAAAATGAAAAATAGAAACTACTAAAATATAAACTTTCTACAAATAGGAACTTTCCCAATCAAAGAATGGAAACTTTCCTAAACAGGGTTTTATTAAGGAAATAACGCAGAAAATGTAGGGAAATGCAGTTAAAACGTCGCATTAAAATGCTCCTAAAATTCCCCCACACTTAGCTTTTGCTAGTCCCTTAGCAAAATCACACTAAGACTCAACGGAAATTAAGACTCTACAAAACAAGACTCTATTGCCTTCAACTATTTGTCTCAGCAATCTCTTACTTTCATAACACCAAGATTATCACTTAACCAAAATTCAATGTTAGGCATTCGAGAGTTAATTGAAAACATAATTTACAATACACAAGTAGGACTTGGTTGCAACAATGGTGATGGGTTCTGTCAAGCATGTTTCAAACAAGTTGATTCAATCCTCACAAGGCATATCCACTCTTCTCTCAATTCAAGGCAATGCTTAAAAGCTTATACACTCAAGTATAGTGAAAGATACCAGTATATCACATAATGTAAGAAACGAAAGCACATGTATATATTTTTCTTTTAAAGATCTCATGAAAGATACCAACTACTTGCACAGATGGACCCAAGCCATAGGTTCAACTCTTGTAACTCATCTCCACATCAAGGGCTGTCCCATCTTAAGGATCAAGAAGGTCTTCTTAAAGGTTGTAATGGGGCCAAGGCTCAAGGTTTTAAGAAATGAAGGGTAAGGAGTTATCAAAGTGTCCTAAAAACCTAGTAGAGCACATATAGATGTAGAAACCTTAAGAAATCCACCAAGGCATTGCAAAAACGTCACTTTCCCTAGAGGTAACATAAAAGGGGCCTAATATCTTCATGTTGGGCCCCCAATCTTCATTGTAAACTTCCCTTGAACTATAGTGAAATGGACAAAGGCCAAATTTTCTGTAGGGGCCTTCAGTTCAGTAAACTCCAAAATCACAGTATGGGGGACTAAAATCCATAAAATACATTTTCTTTCTTTCTAGCCGTACATTTTTTTTTCATTTTTTTTTTCACGGCTTTCACATATTTTTTTTCTTTATGGATAAGTCTACCCCCACACTGAACTTTCACCTCTTCTCAATTTCATCCTTAGCACCAAACCCATGTAGTAGTCTCAAAAGATAGCTCCACTCAGTTTTAGAACAAAGGGTAGGGTTGTAACTATACTAAGCTTCTGGTTAAGGGTTTTAAGGGTGATGAATCAAAAGGCTCAATGTAGGCTCAAAGGGGTTTATCTAGGGGAGTCCCACGACGGGCACAAATAGGGACACAAGTTTATATGGTAATGGTGGTAATTCCTAGGGTGCCTCTATCCCTTCCAGAATCAGGGCCATGTATTGACAAACGTCTCAACAAGCACAAGAGTGAATTCTAGCATTCTCTAGTCCATCAAACTTAATCTATGGCAAGCAATCAATCAAATGAAGAACAATGAGATCATCAAAATATCGCCAAGAAAATAAGAGTATATTTTTCATTTATCACTCCAAGAAAAAGGGACATGGCTCAATTATCTCACATGGGCTTTATGAATCAAAACTCATTTTAACATGCTCATATTCTGTACCAAGGTCACGAGATCCATATCCACTACACATGCATACATTTTTCATATATCTCATTAACCAAAGAATACCATGTTAAAAATCATCTCAATATTGTGATCCCTTTTAATCATGATTTCAGAGATATAGAATCATCCTAGACAGTTGAAAGGGCATCCTAAGACTCAAAACAAAAACAAAAGCAACGAAAATTTTTGAATTTTTTTTTTGACATTTTTGAATTTTTTTGTATTTTTCAATATATGACTCAAAATAAAAGACTCAAAATATAAATCCCTTCCCCCACACTTAAATATTGCATTGTCCTCAATGTAATCAAGAATAAGCATGCAATGAAACACTTAAGCATATAGGGTAGAAATTTACGAAAATAACTACTAAAACAAAGAAACGAAAAATAAAAGATAAGGATAAAGAAAGCAAATCTGATTTGCATGGGTTGCCTCCCAAGTAGCGCTTGGTTTTAACGTCTTCTCAGCCTAGACGTGGTTTCCTCTTGTCCTCAGTTGGTGGAACCTTCAAAGCCTCCATTTGGGTTTGGAATTGTGTTGCTTGGAAGCTTACCAGTTTCATGAAACTTGGTCATGAAGTCCACCACTTGTCCCATCTGCTTCTTGAGCTCAGCAATGTCCTTGGTATGGGTCTGTTGTCCTTGAAGCAAAGTCTGTGTGGCACTAGTCAATGCCTGAGTGGAATTAGTCAATGCCTCTATCGTCTTATCATAGTGAGAGTAGGGATTCCCTACGTTTGTTGAGGAGGCATGTAAGGTCTTTGATAGGAGGTCCTTGAGGACGTTGGAAACTGCCACCAAGAGGGTTCTGACATTTTCATTGTTGGTCCACTTGAAGTTGGGGTGGTCCCTCCATCCAGGGTTATAGGTATTCGAATATGGATCATACCTTGGACGTTGGGGACCCCCTTGGTTCCCTTGATAGCCTCCTATGGCATTCACAGACTCCCAACCACCATTCTCACTTAGTTGAGGACATTGATCTGTAACATGCCCTTGCATAGAGCATACCCCACAAGCAGAGGGTCCTCCATGGCCTTGAGTAGTCGCCACCTTGTTCACAAGAAGGGTGAGTTTGCTCAATTGATCCGCAATGGCAGGACTAGTGCTCACCTCATTTACCCTACGAGTGGTTTGTCTCACACCCTCATATTGTTGGGTGTTTAGGGCACGATTTGCTATAAGTTCCTTCCCAACCGCAGGTGACTTATCCACAAAAGCTCCTCCAGCTGCAGCATCCAGCATTTGCCTTTCCAAGGGTAAGAGTCCTTCGTAGAAACATGTAGTAGGGTCTCATCCTTCATCTGATGTTGAGGACATTGTGCAAGTAGGAGTTGAACCTCTCATAGTAAGCAGATAGGACTCATCATGGGCTTGCTCATTCCACTGAGCTTCTTCCTAAGTGTGATGACCTTAGAAGCTGGGAAGTATTTTCCAAGAAGGCCTTCTCATTGTTTCCCATGATGTGATACACCCTGCAGGAAGTTCATATAGCCAATCCTTGGCTCTATCAGCTAGAGAGAATGGAAATGCCTCATCTTAAGAAGGTTCTCATCTGCCCTTGTGGTTGCATGTTTGCACAAAGATTGAAATTCTCGAATATGCTTGTTAGCATCCTCCATATTAAGGCCATGGAAGATAGGAGCTTGTGCAACAATCCACTCTTAAGCTCAAACTCTGCTTGTCTTCCGGCTGCAGGGGCAGGGTAAATGATGCCTGAAGGAGGTCCTCCTTCGACAGTTGCGGTGGAAAGTTCCCTAATAGATGCCATTCTCTCTTCCTTGACTTCTTCAGGTGGTGGTGAAGATGGTGGTGTAGAGTTGGACGAAACCACAGGTGAAGGTGAACGTGAAGGAGGAGATGGAGATGGTGTAGGTGATGTAGACTCCTCAGAACAGTAGGTCCTCTTCCCTTGCTCGTTAAATGTGTATTCTCTGTATGTTGAAGGAGAAGGACTTGTGAACTCAAGGAGTGAAGGACCCTTCAAACGAGCGAGCCTTGCTTCAATTTCCTTTATTTTAGATGGTCCAAAAGGCTCGGTCATTCATAGGAATCCTGAACATCATCAATTCAAAGGAGTTAGCAAAGTATAAAGTAAACTAATTATAAATTAGTGATTTATACATCAACTTTACTATTCACGAGTCACTATTCACAAGTTACTATTCACAGGTTACTATTCACGACTTTACTATTTAAGATTTATACAAGTATAAAGAGAAGTATAAATTACAAGATAACCACAAACTTTACAACTATACCACGTAAGACTTTTATACGAGTATAAAATGTACAAAACGACACTATTTACATGAGGAGGTTATGTTCAAGTATCTTATTATCTTTACAAAATAAAGTTAATATCTCAATTGATTACAAGTTGTAAGTCGAGCCCAATAGAAACCACTACTATTGGTGAGATACGATCTAGGGATAGTCGCCTAGACATAAGTCACTTTCCTTTGTTTCAGAAGGCTAGATGGCCAGATTAAGAGGTAAGTGAGAGGGAGGACTCATTTTGGTGACACTACGGAGGCTACTCCCTCATTGAGGTTTAGGCCCCTATCGGCTACTCCCACATTGTGGTTTAGCACAGTCTAGTATCTCTGAGATCCAATTTGAACCCATCACCCAGGGTCTCAACCTAAGACACCACCTATATGCCCCTTACTCAGCTTGAAAAGAACTCATGTGTTAGACAGTTCTCCAAATACTAATAAAAGCCGCCCACAACCTCATAAGACCTTAGAAAGGCACTAATGAAGGGTTAAGGCTAATATTAACAAAAGGGCCCTTATCTACTCATACGATTTTACACACTTATAACAATCAAAAATTTAACAATATTTACAATTAATTCTTTACATTTCCTTTGTTTAACAAGATTAGACACATTTTACAAAAACTTTCAAACAAGACAACAAACAAACGTCACAATTTTTTTTTTTTTTTTTTTTTTTTTTTTTTTTTTTACTTTTTACGAAATTAAGTACAAAAATCTCTATTACTTCCTTTTCTTTACAATTATTTTCAACACTTAGGTACGGGAACAGGGAGTCTCGATGTGCAATGGGACTGAAACAGCTACCCTTTTCAAGACTATGTTTAATCCAATATACCTTAGTGAATCACAACATTTTCTTTTGTTACAAATATCATTGATTTCAAATTAAATTCCAAGCGGTAAATCAAGTGGACGTGCGGCCCAAGTATAGTCGTCTAGACACAAAGTCCCTCCTACATCCTTTGGGCAACCTTACTGAAATGGCCAGGTAGGGGAGGGCGACCACGAGAGGTAGAATCCATTTTGGCATGAGCTACTCCCTCATTGAGGTTTAGGCCCATTTGCAAGCACTTCTGGATTCAAAAACCCGTCATGAACGTTGTCCCCTTCCTAGACACCATCCACATAGGCTATACTTACTTGGATGAAAAAGGTCCTAAGTGTGAAGACAGTTCAATGAATGTTAATAAAGGCCGCCCTCTACCTTAAGGGACCTGAACTAGGTACCAATAAGGGGTTTAGGCCTATTAATAACACGACTTCACCTATTCCTTCTTTAATTTACAACTCACAATTAAAATTCGTATTCAATAATATAAATAACAACCTAAGTAATTAACTAATAATCACTAATTAACAACAATTAAGAGAATTACAAACAATTAACAAGTAAATTTTTTTTTTTTTTTTTTTTCGAACACAACATATATACAAAACAAATATTCACATATTTAACAAGTGATTTTCCAATCCCCGGCAATGGCGCCAAAAATTGATGTCGCTCTTGGGAAGCGACCAATTTAACCCTGAAATGTCATTAGTAGTATAAGTAAGTAGGGATCGTTCTATTCCGGGGATTGAGGGTACACCTGTCATTGTAGGACGAACAAACAATTAAAATTAAAACAAAGTATAATATTTACAAAATTTAACAAAGTATATACATATTTACGAAATTAGGGGGATTTTTGGTTTTGATTTTCGGAAATTAAACTAAGTAAAGAAAACAATTAAAATGCAAAAACATAAAAATGCAAATGAAATGCACGAACAAAGATCAAATCGGAATTTATAATCAAAGTTAATTCAAGTTTATCATTGTTCATCATAGTCATGCAAGAGGAATTGATCATGTGAAACGTTCTAAGCAAACAATTTCCCATATTTTACTTTCAATGCTAATTAACCTAAGTGAAAGCACCTAGATTAATCCTATCAAACATGCAATCAAACCCTAGAAAGCTAGTCAATCATGTCATGTTTAACGCATTAAGCATCCAGAAAGGCTATCAATTCAAATGTGCAACTTAGTATGAAAAAGTTCACCTAATTGCAATCTCCTTTGATTAAATTTCGGTTTTTGTACAAAACCTTTACTTATTGATTCAAGAACACAAAACCAAAAAGTTGATTCATGTTCTCAAATTCGTAGCAACATTCACATAAAAACCCTAAATGTTTCGAACCATTCAAGATCATCATACAAACGATTTCTATCATGCAAATTTAATCAAACACTCACACAAAAGCAACCATAAATCGCAATATATGAATCTGAAAATTAACAATTAATCATAAAATTTCAGAAAACAATACTTGTTCATACATATGTGTCAACTAAGGCAAACCAACGAAAATTACAAAGCAAAGGTACAAGGAGAATCGGATTACACCGTGATGAAGATGAGATGAATGAAGTGATGATGTGGTCTCTTGAATTTCGAAAGCAATCTTCAAGGTGGAGGGTGGATGGTATGCACGGCTTGTCTTCTTCTTCCTTGGCCTTGCTTGAACTTCGTGGTTGCCCTAGAGGATGAAGAAGAACACGGCTAAGCTAGAGAGAGTTTTCTGATTTTTTTCTCAAAGTGTAAACGCAAAAGATGGAACTAGGAACTCCCTGACGTTGTGGAAGGGGAAGAATATATAGGAGCACGGCCTCCTAGGTCTCCATGCCGTCCAAAACCCTAGAAAAGCTCACGGCTATTGCTTGCTTCGTCCACATGTTTTCCTCCAATGAATTCTTGCCACATAAGCCCTATGAAGGGGTGCAACCAATCACAAAATTCCAATATTAATTCCCTAAATAATTCTTGCCGAAAATAAAAAGATAATTTCTGATTTTATACACTAATTTCGGCAACAATATATTTAGGGATTTAAAGGGGGATGAATCTAGACTCCTTTTAGAGCTTTTTGTGTTCAACACATATTCTCTTTCCTTTAAAAGCTCCCTAAGAAATCTCCACGAAATCTCTCTTGAATTTCTGATTTTCCACACGGCAAAACCCTAGTTTCTCTCTTGCTTGGACGGCTAGGAGTCTCTAGGGTTTATCTCTTGATTTATTTCCATAAAAATAACCCTAGAAAATCTCCTTTTAATTTCTGATTTTCTTGGACGCTATCTCCTTGTTTCTCTCTTGCAAATTCACGGCAAACACATCCTTAGGGCTAGGGTTTGCGTCACAAACCCTAGTTCCATGGGCTCTTGTGGGCTTTTATCCAATTAGCCGAAAATCCAACAAGTCTTGAGAGTTTATGGGCCTCCATGCGTCACTTCTGTGCCATGTCATCTTCCAACGTCACAACACTTTATTTTTCCATTTCTTTTTCATAGTAACGTTGGAAACTTCCTTGGTGGGCTTTCCTCCTTTTCGCAGGGTTTCCTGGTTGGACCAGGAGAACTTCTTTTCTTCATTTCTGCTCATTTCTGTGGCTCATTGTTCTTCATCTTTGCTCCCCTTGGTGATCGCAAGCTCCTCTTTCCATTTGTGAGTTCATTTCCACTTTCTAGCTCGGAGGTCCTGAAAATAGAAACTAGTAAGAAAAATAGAAACTTTCCTAAAATGAAAAATGGCAACTTTCCTAAACTGAAAATGGGAAACTTTCTAAAAATGAAAAATAGAAACTACTAAAATATAAACTTTCTACAAATAGGAACTTTCCCAATCAAAGAATGGAAACTTTCCTAAACAGGGTTTTATTAAGGAAATAACGCAGAAAATGTAGGGAAATGCAGTTAAAACGTCGCATTAAAATGCTCCTATCAGAATCGCCTTCCCTCTCCTCGCCCAAATCCAGATCGAATCCGAATAGTAGATGTTAACAAACAGTACCACTTCCTTCGCTATCTCTCTCCTTTTCTCCACCTCTCTGTAGAGCGAGGTAGCAAAGACACGATTGGATTGAGCAGCACCCCAGGTGTCGAAGCAAGAAACAGCACGCAGGGGCAAAATCGTCTTTTCATCCACAACCGACTCGGCTCGAGCCGGCACTGTTCATAAGCCGATGAACAGTGCGTTTAATAATGAATGAAATCAAGATCAAAATGCGAAGACTGTGAGAATGAAGCAAAAAAAAAAAAGAATCAATTTCCGTCAGTAAAACTAATCCACCTCTCAATCACAAATGAGCCAAATCCAATAAGTTCAATAACTATGTGAACGAAATTTGACAGATTCTGAAAAAATTAACAACATTCAATAGCAACCAATGTAATCAAAAAATCACAGAGCAAATTGTAAAAATTTGAGAAACGAAATCCATCGAATCCAATCAACCACATACCGTGCAACCCACATATTAACTGAAAGCCAAAATTCAGAAATGATCTAAAATAACCGAAATCCCAAACTGAAGAACAAACAATAACCCTAAAACATCAAAACCCATATTATCTATTGAAAACCAACCACAACAAAAACTCTAATGAAAACCAAAAAAAGACTCTAACAGAAACACACGAAGATTAGATCAAAGAGCCTGACCTGGTCAACCTTGAAGAAATCCTGATGGGCCTCCTCTCTGGTTCTCTTTCGCTGTCTCTCCTTGTCCGTCTCTCTCTATCTCTGGATCTAATTTCTCTCTCTCTATCAAACACAGAACACAAACACAACCTCAGGGGTTTCTTCACGCTGCGTGCCTCAGACTTTACAAAGACTGCAAATTATGGAAAATCAAAAGTTATTTAGAGATAAAACACCACAATAACCAAGCCCAGAAGAATGGAATCAAGACAATATTCCGGAAATTCGAAACTCCCAATTTCGCAGAAATCAGACCTGAGAATTAGATGACAGAATGATCCAAGCTTGAAAATATAGGATTCAATTGGCTTCACTGGGCGACGACTCGATGTTTTACGGATTTGCCTCCGATGTCCCTCTCTCTCTCTCTCTCTCTTTATCTCTCGCTCGCTCTCTCTCGTTCTTGATAACTGAAGATGATGACTAAATCTAGATCGATCACTCTTTTTTTCCTCTCACAGTCTCTCTCTCTATCGATCACTGACGAAGGTTGAAGTCGGTGGAAGCCTGAACAACTAAAAACATATATTCGTACAAAGATGGCAGCGCAGTAAGTTGAAGGAAAACAGAGGGCAAAACCGTCATTTCTCACCCCCAAGATGAACAGTAAAATGAATAGTGCAGGCCGGCGGGCCGATTAGTATATAGTAAATTGTAAATGTTCTCCAAAGAATCAAAAGTCTTCTTAGCCTTCTTATATATAGGCTATGTTTGGTATGGCTGGGCTTTTCAGAAAAGCTGGCTTCTGCTTATTTCTGAGAATAAGCGGCTGAAAAGCAAAGTAGCTGAGTATTTGGTAAACTGACTTTTTATAAGAGCTGTCAGTGGCAAAAGCAGTGACAAAGTGTTTGGTAAATTCAAACTGGCTTGTGCTTTTTATTTGTGGAATGACCAAATTGGACATGAGAGATTATTTTGTCTTGATTGTTTGATAATACAATGTTGTTCAAATGCTCTTGTTATTATTTTTAATCTTTATTATGTCCTTATTAATTTTTGTTAACTTTCAAATAAAATCTGTGATGACTGCTAATCGAATAGTCATTGTCTTGGAACTTAATTCTTGCAGCTATTCTTTGTTAAAACATTAGCCCTTTCCTAGAAAAACTAGAATCGGGCATAACAATTGAAACTATATTGAGACATAATCATCAACCCAAATCACGATATAAAACTACAGTCACACACCTCACTCTTAACAAAAACCCAGAACAACCCAGATCAAGATACAGTCAGAAAGCCCAGAATTTTATCTAACCCAAATCAAGATACTATTTAACTTTAGGTTTTCAGGACAGAGAGAAATGAAATCACACCCCAAGAAATCAAAATCACAAACAAAACTCCTTACCGAACTCGAGGTGGCCACCAGGGAGAGCAAAGGCGGAGGCGCCGATGGATGCATGACGTCGTCCTAAGAGCACCGAGAAAGAGAAGACAGAAAGGGTTTCTGAGGAAGAGAAGAGGCTGGTCGTGTGTGTGATTCCTTGAAGTTCATGAGGGTACCCAATGGTATTTTGAAAAATTCATTAAACCTTCGCTACAGTAGCCGCGGCTTCTGGCTTCTAAAAGCAAGGGTCCCCTGACTTCTGCTTTTCCAGCTTATAAGCCCTGGCTTCCGAAAGAAGCCCGCGTGAAGCTGATTTACCAAACACCAAATGGGACATTGCTTATAAGCATAGGAGGTTAAAAGCTGTACCAAACGCAGCCATAGTCTCGCTCGACTTGACCATGCATGTATTTAGTCTATTTTGTTGGGATTAACAATTAATGATAATTAAATATCTAATAAGAATAGTTCTATGTATACAAAATACATTAGTTAACAAACAAAATAGAACCCGGCTAGCAATTTCCGGGAATAGTTCTCATCAATGATAATTAAATATCTAATAAGAATAGTTCCATTCTTTTGTTGAGTTCATTCTCTTTTTAATCTGGAAATTGCTAGTCGGATTCTCTCTATACCTCTAAGTCGGCGTGTGACAAGTGATCGTCTCAGTTGGAGTCCTGAAAATGAGGTAGACTCATAGTAAAGTCTGCTTATTGGATTGCACGTGAGACGGTGCTAGGTGATGTCTTAACAAGTACCTCAAGTGGAGACCCCTTTGCCATGCTTTGGAAAACTTTATGGAAAGCTCGAGTACCTGGTAAAGTGCAGATTTGCATCTGGAGGGGTGCAAATAATTTGTTACCAACTCAGGCCAGTTTGCTCAACAAGGGTTACACAGGGAATGCTAATTGTCTGCTCTGTAATTACAGGTTAGAAGATACATCCCACTTATTTTGTCAATGTCCAGTTGCAGTTGAGCTGTTATCTACACCTCCTCTAAATCTGCAAGCATCATTACTACCCTCTATTGATTTTAAAGAGTGGCTATTAGAGCGTGCAATGCATCTCAACTTGGCTACTTTTGAAAAATTGATAATGCTTCTGTGGGCTTTATGGAAAAATTGAAACAGTCAACTATGGAATGGGGTAACACAGACTGCATCCAGCATGCTTGTCTTCTCTATGGCATGGCTAGATGAATTCCACCAAGCCAGGAACACAAACACAACTGTCGGTCATGGTGTTAGGGGTCCAAAACAGCGCTGGAAGCCGAAATGTGAGGATCGGTGCAAATTAAATGTGGATGGCGCTTTTGTGCCTCAGATAACTAGGGGAGGAATTGGAGGGGTGCTTCGTGACTCTCATGGAAGTTTTATGGTAGCCTTTGCCCACACGGTGTAGCATGTTGCCTCACCACAACAATCAGAGCTTCTTGTCATCAGGAAGGGTTTGGACTTGTCTAAGTCTTTGAATCTGCAAAATGTCACCATTAAAAGTGATTGTTTGGAAGCAGTTCAGCTGATTAGCAGTGCAGACCATGACCTAGATGAAAACGGGGCTCTGTTGGATGATATCAAGCTTCTTATAGAGGAGATTCCAGGAGCAAGACTTGTTCATGCTCCTCGTTCATGTAATTTAGTAGCACATAGACTTGCTGCCAGGAGCGGATCCAGGATTCAATTGTTGTCTAGGCTAATTAGAAGTGCAGAATTTTTTTTTTTTTTGAGGTTTGGAACCCAGTGGGAGGCTCATCCTCATGCCTTTATTATTTTCAATCAAAACATACAACGGATGGGACATAAAACCTAACCCCGTAAATTAAAAACTACAAGCATACATTTGTTGTAAAACAAAAATAAATTAAATAAATCGTACCCTCCGAGGCTCACTCACTTAAAACTCAACAATCACAGAATCATTATCAATGCTATCGGCAAATTCTTTTTCGATGTAGAGAACCATCAAATCATCAAAAAACTCATCTTCCATCTTATTTCGGAATTTGTTTTTTATGATGGTCATAGATGAAAATGCTCTCTCTGTTGTTGCTGTAGAAACTGGCAGAGTCAGCACAAAACAAATCAATCTATAAATCATAGGAAAGAATGCTGACTTTCTTGATTCAACTAACCGCCGACACAAATCAGACACAGTAGTTGTGTTGGCAAATCTTGGATCCTTCTGAATATCTGCTAGAAAATACCCACACTCCATATCTAAAGCAAACATATCATATGAACTAAAATCATGAAGATAAAACTTCAAAGTAAGATTGCAAACATCTTCACATTTAAATGATCAAAAATTATCACGTGGATCTAATGTAGCACTAAGAATAAGGAGCTCCAACAAATTATCTGCAAATCTACTATCCAAACGGTGAGGACATTTGCTGATTGGTTAAAAGAGCACTAAGAATAAGTAGCCCCTGCTCGTTGCAAAGTGCAAAGCTGATTAGCACCTCTACTAGTCTCAAGTGCTCCAGCAGTCACTAAATCTACAATTTCTTCTTCTCTGATAACTCTCAAAGTAGAATGTCTTTTTGCAGAAGAATCAACAAAATTTACAATCAAACCTAGAGTTGAAAAGAATTCCCAAATATCATGCACCATTTTAGCTGCAGCATTTAAAGTCAATTGTAAGCGATGAGCAAAACAATGAACATAATATGCATATGGACACTCTTCACAAAACAAAGCTTGTAAACCATTAAATTCACCCTGCATATTGCTAGCACCATCATATCCTTGCCCATGCATATTTTCTACTTGAAGATCATATTGAGTAAGAACTTTGGATATCTCATCTTTTAGAGTTTGAGAACAAGTGTTTGCACACTAAGCACTTTGAAAAACAGTTCTCTAATGAACCCATCACAATCAACAAATCGAAGAATGATAGCCATTTGTTCCCTATTAGATACATCAACAGCTTCATCAACAAGGATACAAAATTTGGCATCTCCCACTTCCTCCCGAATCTTGGTTCTAACTTTGTTACCAAGTATATTTAAAATTTGTTTTTGAATAATGGGAGAAGTATACTTGGCATTCCCACGAGCATTTTGTAAGACTCTGCGAATATCTATATTCATTCTCCCAAAGGAATCCACATCTGCATTGAAATTGCCACCATTAGATGAATTAACCGATTCATCATGACCTCTAAAAGCACATCATTGGCGTGCCAACAACCTTACACTCTCTATAGTAGTAATAAGCCGAAGTCGGTTATCTGCTACTTCTTGTGATGATTGTGTGCTAATCACCCTTTCAATATGCTTAGATGGGTTTCTTAATGACTCCCATTTGTGCATGGCAATATTATGTGGGGAATTTAAGACTCCCATGTGAGAGACAATGCCAGATTTTTTTGACATAACATTTTTCCAACCTTGAAACCCATGCTCAGTAAATGCTGGATGATGGGATGGATAACTATCAAAAAAGAAACAAGGGAAGCAAAATGCTTTGTCCAACTCTGCGGAATACTCAAGCCATGGCCATTCTTTGAACCACTTAGGATTAAATTTTCGACCTTGACCTCTGTCAAATGATAATGGGTAACTACTTAAGTGAGGTTGATACGGTCCTACGACCACATAAGCTCTTCGAATATTGTCACACTCATTCAAAGAGTACTTGCATATTGGACGCCATATTCCTGGATCACGTTCTAGAGAACTAACATCAAAACTTTCTTCTCTCTCAATTCTTTCATTATGACACTCTTCTAGTGGAATAGATGGAGAAGGGTTTAAAGGGACATCATTAACAGAATTCTCAGTCACATTTCTACTCCTACTCCCACTCCCACTTCTAATCTCATCGACACTATCACTTGATGGAGTACCACTTGTAAACCATGACAAAAGATTTTTGTACCTCTTGGGTTTCAGGTGATCTGTCATTATATTCAATACCTATAATATTATATAGATACCACCATTAGAATTATACAACTATAACTAATTATACATTACTATTAGTTACTAACTAGCAGCAAACTTTAATGTCTAATGGATTTAATATGTGTCTCCTTAACATATATATAATAACATATAATTCTAATGGGTTTGTGAAAAAATATAAAGTTAGTAACACTAACCAGATGGAAAAGGGCATCAACAGCAATCTCGGTATTATGCATAAACCCAGACAATATCACCAAAACTCTCAAATAAAAACTCTCCAATCTGCAATACAAAATGCACATCTATAAATATATCACAACATAAGCCAAAGAAAGCATCAAGAAATCCCAAAGCCCAACAAAATTACAAAAGCTCATTCACCTATTGTTACTTGATTTTTTTTTTTAGTCAGTAATTTATCATCAATTGATCAACTAAAAATAGTTAAAAACTTAAAATACAATCATCAATTGATCAATTCATCAAAGCCTCATAGGCTATCCACGAATCCACCGATTGGCCGAGTCACCGAGAGACGAGAGCGGAGAGTCCGAGACCGACCAGGCGTCCAGGCTACCATGATCAAGAATTCAAGATCCTCACTTCCTCAGTTCGGCAGTTCCTCACTCCTCAGCGGCTTAGCTAACATGGATTGGCGATGGCAGCTCAGTTCCTCACTCCTCAGCTGCTCACTTCTCAGTTCGGCAGCTCTCTTTGTATCTGTCTATGTCTCTCTCCGTGGCTCTACCATTGATAGCATCGTAGCAAACAGAATCGGCGACTGCGAGACTCTTGATCTGGGCCGACTAGGCGAGACTCTCGATCTGGGCGAGACTGTACTCTATGAGAGGAGATCTGGGATTCTGGGAAAAACAGAGCAGGAAGAAGTGGAAGAACTAAGACGAATAATTTGTGTGAGTAGTGAGTACTGAGTTGTTGTGACTGTGAGTCTGTTTGTGTGAGTGTGTGAGGCACTGAGGCTGCGAGCCTGCGAGCGGTGAGGAGCTGCTGCATGGATAATTTTTTTCTTCTTCTTTGGGCTGGGTATGGGCTGAAAGGTAGAGATATGTATATACATAGGGTTTTTAGCCCAAAATCTTGTCTAGGCTCAAGCCCATAGAGCCTTCCATGTCGGTCCGCCCATGCTTGCTGCTATTGGTTTTGAAACTTTCCAGCAAGAGGCCTGGTTCCATCAGCCTCCTAGTCTTATACTCGATGTATTGCAGTATGACTCTGCTCATACTACTTAGTTGCTCATACTACTTACACTACGCCAATAATGGCATCAGACGACAGTTTTGGACTGTCGTCTGATGAGGTTTGCTGCTGTTGTTAAAGCCTGTGCCGTCTGATCGAATTATCAGACAACAGCAGGAAACTGTCGTCTGAGTAAATTTGATACAAGAGCAGCTATTTACGTAACTATTGTCTGAATACCAGAAAGAACAACAGCCACATATATGCTTATTGTTGTCTCTCTGAAGCTTCGACATCAAAGGACTAGTTTTTTCTGTTGACTGGATTCAAACTACACAACAGGCTGCTTAAAATGGCGTTGGTTGTCCACTTTTGGTACTATAGGTTTATCTAAATAACTGTTGTTTAAGTTTTTATTGGACAATGGTACTATAGGTTTCTCTAAATAACTGTTGTTTGAGTTTTTATTGGACAATAGTTTTTGATGTAGTCTTGTTATGCTAAGATGGCTCCAACAACAGTTTTTGCTATCATTTTAGTTGTGGTTAACTCTCTTGGACAATTGTTTTTATTTAGTTGAGAGTGGTCTGAAAGTGACTTTTATGATTTAAATGAAAGAACAACAATCTTTATTAAATAAAACTAAAGAGTACAGGGGGCGATGCAATAGCACCGAAGAAAACAATAAGACATAACAAAATGCTGGAAGTTGAGTAGCTGATCAACTCAAAGTGCTTCTTAATTAAATCCTTAAGCCTGCGCTCTTGAAAGTACTTGAGCTAGTTTCCTTGAGGTCAGGTGAAGATAGTTTTTTGTACCCCTGCCAAGAGGCTCACTGGAGTCCCTGGTCACTGTGAATGATCCTCCAACTAGAGACTCCCATATCTTTGTACCCTTGCCAAGAGGCTCACTAGATTACCTACAACGCAAAATGAACATTCAATATGGTATTCACATGAAAATGAAAGTCTTCATGACACAGCAAAAAATATTCTAACAAGAGAACTTAACAAAATTCATATGAATAAAAATGAAATGGTTGAACCAACTTATGAGATTTAGACTCATTTGATAAGCATATAGCTGAATTACAGATGTAGGGCAGATCAATCATGCAATCCAAGTTTCAGAGCACTCCTAATTAGATCATATTAAATGTGTAGATGTACAAAACAAGACTCCAACAAGAATAACCATACAAAAGATCATGACTAATGTTTTTATGTGAGACTAAATGTTATAATTTCATTGGTAAATTCAGAAAAAGAGTACATTTAGGGACATGCACCAGTACTATTCTTCATTCTATTCTCAGAGTTGTAACTACTGACATGTTGTAGGAAGTTCAATTAATGGAGAAGAGGACTCAGAAGAGCATAGGCGGATTCGACCTACTGTGATATCGTATGGCAAATTCGCATCATGAGGATCCAATGATGCCATTGATGGGGAAAATACAGGGGTGTTTGTACTACATGTGTTGCTTGCACTGATCAGGGTGTCTTGCTCGCACCAAATGTTGCATTGTGCTGTGATGAAATCAATGACATGCTGGTCCTCGGAGACCTGAAAAGAAAATAGTTACATAAATACATACAAGGTGTGAATTTGATAATTAGTAGATATAATTTTATCACATTTTGTCTCATATCATTCTGACACATAAGAAACTAGGTAAGGCTTATAAGTGAAGAAGAATAATATCATACATCTTTGGAGACAAACAGCTCAATCATAAACCCTCCTGCAGTTGGAACCAAAACTCGGGTCCCATCTCTTTCCTGCATTGTATAAGTAGGAAACTTAATGATATTAAACACTACTATAGCTATATTAATGAACCTAAAATAGATTTGAGATTAATAAGAAAATGATATACTCACCAGCATAGCACTTGAATCTCTGTTACTAGAGGAACAGTTCAACCAACAGGGCTGGTTTGACATAAATGTTTTTGCATAAATCCTGTTGTTGTAATCACGAGCAATCTTGGTTAATGAGATTAAACCACTACTTAATTCTGTTAATTCTTAACGCATGTATGCCAATCATAAAATGATGGAATGAGGAAAAACAAAAGTGAATGGATATAGTGCTGCATTAAAAATGTACCCAGAGTCTAAGGGCATTGAGGAAGGAAGATGACAAGGATATCAAAAGAATTAGTTCATGAGAGCTGCATTGTATCTCTGCACTAAAAGACTTGATAAACTGGAAATAGAAGTTCTTGTCCACCATTATGGGTGTCCTCATCAATCCCATAACAACAGCAACCAATCCACTCAATGAATCTAAAACCAACCATATAAAATGTCACAGAAAGAGAAGATGGAGAGATTAATAATTGTAGTAAAAGTTAATTATATAGTTCCCACTAATCTTTGGTCTTCACTCAACTTCCAGAGAACACAATAATTGATAGGAGCATTTTAATGCGACATTTTAACTGCATTTCCCTACATTTTCTGCGTTATTTCCTTAATAAAACCCTATTTAGGAAAGTTTCCATTCTTTGAATGGGAAAGTTCCTATTTGTAGAAAGTTTCCATTTTTGTAGTTTCTATTTTTCATTTTTAGAAAGTTTCCCATTTTCAGTTAGGAAAGTTGCCATTTTTCATTTTAGGAAAGTTTCTATTTTTCACTAACAGTTCTTTTCAGGTCCTTGTCACAAATGAGCTGAAATGAGCTCACAAATGGAGAGAGAAGCTAGCCCGTTGGAGGGAGACAAGATGAGTACAAAGGGAAGCACAAATGAGCAGAAATGAAGAAATGAAGCCTTCCTGGTCCAACCAGGAAACCCTGTCCAGAAAAGGAAAGCTTGCCAAAACAAGACTCTTGAGCCAACCATGAATGGAGATCGAATTAATGAAGTGACATGGCATGAGAGAAGCTTCTTGAAGACTCTAGATGATGACATGGCATAAAGGTGGCGCATGGAGGCCCAAGAACTCTCAAGAATGAAGTGGTTTTCGGCAATTGGATTAAAAGCCCACAAAGCCCATGGAATTAGGGTTTTTTTAACGCATGATTAAACCCTAGGGAGAGTTTGCCGTCCAAAAGCAAGGAGGAGAGAAACAAGGAAAATGACGTGGAAAATCAGAATTATCAAAGAGGATTTCGGTTGAGATTTTCTAGGGTAATTTTTATGGAAGAAAATATACTTGGAGACTTACCCTAGAGAGTTTGCCGTCCAATGCCAAGAGAAAACAAGGGAATTAAAAGAAAACCCTAGAGAATTCGGCAAGGGATATTCAAGGGAGAAATAAAAGGAAGAGAAAAAGGTGGAGACCAAGAAAAGCTCAAAAGAAGTCTAGATTACATTCCTATATTCCCTAAAGGAATTTTGGCCGAATTTAAAGTATAAAATCAGAATTATCGGAATTTTGGCAAGATTATTTAGGGAATTAAATTGGAATTATATGATTGGTTGGACCACCTCATAGGGCTTATGTGGCAAGCTATCATTGGAGGAAACTATGTGGCATTTTCAGATTAATTCCATGGAAAATAAAGAAGAAATATACGGCTTGGAGAGCAAGGAGGCCGTGCTCCTATATATACTCTCTTATATGTGACGTTGAAGTACCTTACACTCTCTAGAAAACTTTAGAAAAAAATCAGAAATTTTACTCTTGTTGCCGTGAGGATTTCCTCTCCTTTCTCCATCCTCTAGTCATCTCCACGAGTTCAAGCAAGGCCAAGGGAGAAGAAGAATTGCCGTGAGCATCATCCTCCATCACCATCCTTGAAGCTTGCTTTCGAGATTCAAGAGACCACCACATCAATCGTTCATCACCATCTCCATCTCACGGTGTAATCCGATTCTCTTTTGTAACCTTTGCTTTGAATTTCGTTGGTTATGAACTAGTTGACATATGTGTTTGAATGAATATTAATTTCTGGAATTTTTATGATTAATTGAGAATTTTCAGATTCATATTATTGTTCTTCAAGAGTTGCTTATGTGGGTTTGTTTAATTAAATTTGCGTTATAGATATCCTTTGTGTATTAATCTTATTTGGGTCGACACTTATAGGATTTATGCATGATTGTTGCTAGGTTTAAGAACATGAAATCGACTTTTCGTTTTGTGTAAACTTGAATCAAAGTAGTAAAGGTTTTGGACAAAGATCGAATTTAATTAACGAGGATTGCAATTAGGTGGACTTTTCCATACTAAGTTGTACACTTGAGTTGATAGCCTTTCTCTATGTTTATTGCGTTGAACATGTTATGATTAACTAGCTTTCTAGGGTTTGATTGCATGTTTGATAGGATTAATCTAGGTGCTTTCACTTAGGTTAATTAGCATTGAAAAGTAAAATATGGGAAATTGTTTGCTTTTAACGTTTCACATGATCAACTCCTTTCTCATGACTTAGATGAACAATATTAGGGTTTGAATCAATTTTAATCATATGTTTCGGTTTTGATCTTTGTTCTCTCATTCCATTTGTATTTTTATGTTTTTGCATTTTAATTATTTTGTTAACTTAGTTGTATTTTCGAAAACCAAAAACAAAATCCCCCCTTTCGTAAATGATGTTTATATTTGTGAATATCTTTGTGAATATTATACTTTGTTGTAATTTTAATTGTTTAACTGTTTGACAATGACAGGTGTACCCTCAATCCCCGGAATAGAACGATCCCTATTTACTTTATACTACTAATGACATTTCAGGGTTAAATTGTGCGCTTCCCAAAAGCGACATCAATAATCCCAGCCTTTCAAACCCACAAGTGGTCTAAGCCTCTCAATTATCAGATTATACATAGTCATGTTCATTATTCCTGCAATGAGCATAATCAACTGTAAAATGCCATGTTGTTAAAACAAATCGGAAGTGTAGAATTCTTCGTTCATCATAAACTGAACAGGCCATTTTTTAATTGGAGTGTAGAATTCTTGGTTCTCAATTCTTTACCAATCCCTTTTCTAGCAATAGCCCTCAGCCTCAGCTCTTGCCCCCTTTGCAACTTCAATATGATAATCCCTCTACGGCACAAGAGTCCCAATTTCAACATACATTAATCACATGGACTCAAAATTCAATACAAAAGTTTACACATCAACTGAAATCAAAGTAAATGGAAGCAAATTTAAACCCTAACAAAGGAAATCCTAAAAATTTGAGCATAGAGAAAGAGAGAGAGGGGATACCTCTGTTTGGAAGCTTTGTAACCGGATGAGTCGGAGAAATTGACGGGACGACGGGGTGGTCGGAGCTAAGGAGTTCCTTGCTGGTGACATCTAGTGTTTGGTCGGAGTGGCAGCGAGCGCCGAGGTGAAACTCGAAGGAGCAGTACTCTCACTGGCCATCACCGTCGCAGGCATCGCAGTCACGTGAGAAGCGCAAGCTCATGGCGCGATCGTTGGTCAAGGGGATGAGGCCGAGGCGATGGGCGACGAACTCGTCTTTGAGGATGGAGGAGTTGATTTCAATCTCGACGAGGTCGATGGAGACGGTCGGGACCTCAGCTAGGATCACGCGCCGGAGCCCGTTGGCCACTCTCCCGTCGGTGTCGTGGAGCTTGAACTTGAGGTAATCGTGCCTGATTTCAGGGATTTTCACCCGAGGGAACCTCTGGTACGATTTCCCTTCGATCTTCTCTCTCTCTCACTCTGAGACTCTGACTGTGAGAGATTTTGGTGAAAAGATTGAAATAAAGAAAGAGGGTTTTGGCGTTTGGGTATCTTGTATATATATGCGATGTGTTAAAATGACGCTGTGCAATTCATCGAAATGGAGGGAGTCAAAAATTGAATTTTGGCTAAGTGCGGGAATTCAATTAGGGCAGCAGCATTCAAAAACTTAGGACAACAAAAACACACAAAGTCATGGTCTGAAGGAGAGTTGCACAACAGACATAGAAAAACTGTAGTCTGAATATATAGTCAGACAACATCAAATGCTAACATTATATGAATAATAATCGCACAACTGACAAAAAAAAAAAAACTATTGTCTGAAGATATAGTCAAACAACATCAAATACTAACATTATCTGAATAATAGTCACACAACAGACATAGAAAAACTATTGTCTGAATTAAATTACTCATACAACATCAAAATGCCACCATTGTCTGAATTATAGTTGCACAATAGAGAAGAAATAACTATTGTGTGATTAAAAACAATCAGACAACATATTTTCTCAACTATTGTGTTAATCAACCTTGAACAACATAAATGAAATAACTGTTGTCTGAATTGATTGATTCAGACAACATCAGAAAAACAATCATTGTCTGATTTATAATTACACAACAGCAATGCAACAACTGTTGTCTGATTCGAAAATTCAGACGACATAATAATTTTTGCTGTCGTCCCAAAGTATCAAACGACAGTTAAAAATTATGCAGTTGTCTGAAGTATGTTGTCTGATGTGGTTTTTGTTGTAGTGTTAGTCTCTTTCAATAAAATTCGTACATTCATTTAAAAAAAAAAAATAGTTGACTAGTCTAAAATCCTTAATTAGACGTTTCTTGACTTTCTTCGGTCAAATGTACATACTAGAACTGTTCTTCTTTTGGATTGAATCTTATAGCTACTAAAATTTTGTTTAATTTGGTAAGATAATAGCATTTTAGTTTTAGCTAAATTGCATGTGCTTCCCTGCTGTCTCGATCAATTTTCTTTTGTATCCTCGATATTCAATTTTTTTTTTATTAGTTATTGTTTTTATCAACCTAAAAGTACCCTCGCAACATTACAACGTACCCATATACATACATACAGATATATATATATATATGTATTGTTTTTCTGCCATATAGGAAATTGCTAACATCCATTAATTTTTGTTGTTGTGCTAAGGATAAACTCGAAGGGGTTGTTTACATTTTTAAGGGCGGATATTAGGTGAATTGGTATCTCAAGATTAAGCATCACAAAGAAGGTGCATATAGGGTTCGATCTTGAGATTTCTTATTAATGTAGGGTTCATCTACAATACATATATGTACTGGTACTTCATGTAAAGATCGATCAGCAATGGAAAGTGTTGAGAATACATACATCCCACATGGAAAAAATTGGACCTTGCCTATGGGTATATAAGGGTATGGGCCACTCCATCCATAGCCAATTGGTTTTGGATGTGAATCCCAGATTACTTTATCATGGTATCAGAGCGGGTTACCCACAGCTAAACCGGATTTGTTGATATATTTGGACTTCTTGTTGTATAAATACATATATGAAAAAGGTCTCAAAAAATTAATATTTGGACTTCTTGTTGTATAAATACATATATGAACAAGGTCTCAAAAAATTAAAAAATATTTTCCAATGCCAAGAGTCGAACCTGGAATCTCAATATCCAAAGATTGTATGAGCTACACCAGATTTGTTGATATATTTGGACTTCTTGTTGTATAAATACTTATAAGAAAAAGGTCTCAAAAAATAAAATAAAAATTTCCAATGCAAATAGTCGAACCTGGAATCTCAAAATCTAAATATTGTATGAGCTACACCGAATTACTTAATATATTTAGACTTCTTGTTGTATAAATATATAGAAAAAAGTTCTCAAAAAATAAAAAAGGATTTTCTGGTGTCAGGAGTCAAACCTAGAATCTTAATATCCAAAGATTTATATGATCTACACCAAATTAATTGATATATTTGGACTTCTTGTTGTATAAATATAAATAGAAAAAAGGTCTAAAAAAATAATTGGTGTCCAATAATGATCTGAAGTCCTTATTTTTTGTATCGACGGGTTCTACAACTTTTGTAAAGGAAGTGTTCTCAAATTTCGTAAGTCTAAAAAAATAGATTTTTGTGCCCCCGCCCCCTTAAATAACGTTCGTTTCGAAAATAAAAACATTCGAAACTAAATTCCTCATACAACGTCATATGACTCAAGCCCACAATTCATAATTCATATAATTAAACAAACATCGAATTCCAAAACATTTAACTGAGAATTTCGGGTCTTCACAGTACTGACACCCCGATTTTATGGGATTGAGCCCATGCCTTTCCTTTCCACATCAACCACTCTTCTCCTATAAATACCAATCTTTTACAAGCAGAAAAAGGGGACTTTGAATGGATATTTGCTGATTGGTTCCTTTAATTAATTTTTTTTTTCTTCCCCTGCAATAGTCTAGAACCATTAAATTTTATTCTCTTCACTTCTATTTTGAAAGGTAATTGGTCAATTAATTTTTGCATCATGATACTTTTGATTGCATTTATTCATAATGGTTGACCTTAAACCATGCCACAATAAAATTGATCGTACATAGAAAGTTTGGTGTTTCAAAATAGATGTGTTTAACGTATTTAATAGTCGGCGTATTTAATAGTCGGTCATTCTAAATAGAAAATTATGGAATAGAGTATCATGTTTGTTAATAGCTATACATTCATAAATTTACTTAATAGAGTAAATTGGCATACTTGGTCGAAATACAAAATATGACTTTGACAAATAAACGTTTGTTTTGTTTTTTTTTGATTGAATTGGAAAAGAAGTGAGGATCAGATTTTCCCTTCACCTTGAGAAACCCCAAAGATGGGCACTCTTCGTTTGCAAAATTATTCTCGTTCGGCAGCGCCCTAATATCTGGGTGGCCTCCGGCCTCGCCGCCGTCATGGAGTTGTTGCCGGACGGGAAATCGATATCTACCGCCTATAGGAGGACTTTGTCAGAGGGGCTGTGTTCCATGGTTTTGTCAGTTTGGTTCAGCTGGGTTGGTGGCGGAGGCGATGGTCGTGCTGTTACAAGTCGGTTATTGGTCCTTGCATTGGGTTTCTTGAAATGTCAGCACCGCTTGGGGTTTCGATCGATGGTGGTGTGGGGTTGTGAGGACCCAGATTAGGGATGGTGGTTTTCCATGGTGGCGCAAGTTCGCGTGTGGCTCGGGACGACGTGGGTCAGCAGCATGGAGGCGTGAGTCGGACTGAACTCAGCCGGCAGGTGATGTATGACGAGGGAGACGGGGAAGATGGTGGACTGGGCCTGAATCAGGCTATTGTGCCTAGAGTGCTCTCCTTGTTGACTACCCTATTGGGCTTAGTTGTTGGGCTGGGGTTCTATCCTAGTCCATTAGCTTCTAAATTTGGGCTAGGGTTTAAGCTCTTGGTCCAAACCTATGTTTTTAGATTTTTTTTTCTAATTACAATAAGTTTCCTTGTATTAGGAACCTAGAATTTTAGCGCCTTCGGCATAGTACCAAAAGAGGATCTCCGCTATCTCTACGGTTTGAAATGTATAACGAGTAGGTCTATTTCTATGTATCACTGTGGGTACTACCACTACCTTCCAAAAGAGGATCTCCGCTATCTCTACGGTTTGAAATGTATAATGACTGAGTCTATTTCTACGTGTGATGACCTGATTTTCATTATGTAATTTTGGTAATTAACAATGGACCAGTTGTACGAATAATTGTTAGTATGCTTTATTCGTAGGTTGTATGTGGAGTGGAATGGTTTTCGTACGTATAAATATTTGAATTTCACAGTTTAGGGGGTCGTGTGAAGTTTGACTTTTTATATGTTGGGATTCTTGGAAAACTTCCTTCACGAAAGTTGTAGAGCGCGTCGATACGAGTTCGTGGACATGCGGAACCCATAAATCGGAGTTCGTATGAGGAAGTTATGGCTATCGGAAGAAGTTTCCGTTTTAGTATAAATATGGAAAATCAGAAATTATTTTCATTTTTCTCATTTCCTTTTCCGGAAACCTTCCTCTCTCTCTTTTCTCTCTCGGTCGATACCTTCAGTATCAAAGATTTTCGACTGACCCGACCCGAACCCGGAGACCCGACCAGGATTTTCCGGCGAACTTCGGCGGTCTCTGGCCGTGAAACTTGGTCAGCTGGTTCGCCTCCTCCGTCCGATCATCCCTGTGGTGTTCTCTAGCGACGAGATCCACCATTTGAGGAGCTGCAAGGCGGTACAGTTAGCGTTTTCGGACCCGGCCGGAAAACACAACTCCGGCGACTTCATGGCTTCAATGCTTCCTTGGTTGAGTTCAGAATAGGCTTCCTGATCGATCTATGGTGTTTGTTTTGATCGATTCATGTGAAACCTTGTTCAACTTAGTTGAGATTACTGTTCACGGCTTGTGAGGTAGTTTTCGATCCCTTAGGCTTGTTTTCTGACTTCGATCCAGTTATGAAAGTTCACAAGCATGCTTAGATGAAGCTTTTTGATGTTGGGAGTTTTGTGAAATATTGAGTTTTGGCCGGCGGCGGTGGGCTACAGCCTGTGGCGGCGTTCCGGCCATGTATGGGACTGTTTCTGGTATTATATGTCTTCTACTCGTCGATACGAGCGTTTCGATATATAATATGCAAATTTTGGAGTTCAAATGGATTTGTTATGATTTTTGCAGTTTCATACTGATCGATTTATTTGATCCGTGAGGATTCGAGCGTCCGATCGACTTGTGGTTTGGTCACATCGATCGTGGACGTATTCCGGAGACTTTGGGAGGTCTCGGATGTGGTTTTTCCTTGATTGGCGCCACTTTAGGGATTTAGTTTAAAACAGGGGTTTCAGACTTAAATCAAATATGAATCGTTACTAAATGGAAACCGTTTGTGATTAGGTACTTGACGAAGTATTTGGACGGTTATTCTGTAGTTTGACTACTTATTCTACATTGAAGACGCAGCAGGAGTTTCGAGGTGAGTAAATCTCATAAGGATCTTTATGAACAGAAGTACCATTATTGTTTTGGCGTTAATTAATTAACTGCAAACTATAGTTGGTATTAGTAGGCATTCCTGAGCGAATGATTACATATATATATTTAGATGAAATATGTATATCCTTGTGGATGATTGTGATGAATAATAATATGCATGATGGTGTTCATATTATTGTTAAATATGACTTTTCGGGAAACAATATTATAGAAAAAGATGTTTTCTATTGTTTGAAAAGTATTGAGCTTGATGTTACATTTTGAGTCAAGCGTGACTCATTTTAGATGTATTGGTCTTTGTACCAAGGGTCACAGATGGTGAGCAGGGATTAGGAAAGCCGAAACTAGATGTTTGTAACGTTTTTAGGTCAGATGCGACTTACTTAACGTTGACCTCAAGACCAGATAGGGTCTAAGAAGATCTTATGTCACAGATGGTGATAGATCACAGATAATGACAGGTTGCAGACGGTGACCTTGATGTTTGATTTCATGACCAGATGGGGTCTGAAGATCATGAGTCACAGATGGTGACAGATGATGATCAATGGTTGTGCTGAGACCAGATGGGGTCTAAAGATCATATGTCACAGATGGTGACAGGTTACAGATGGCGACCTTGATGTTGATTTCATGACCAGACGGAGTCTGAAATCATATGTCACAGATGGTGACAGATCGCAGATGGTGATCAAGGCAGGAAATAGGTAATCACGTCCTTGGTAGGACGAGTGATTACAATTTCAATAGAGTTCTAGTTTATCTGCCATGATAGCTTATGGGAGTAACGGTCGAGGTTGCTTGAGACTCATAGGTATGCAGCTTAAAGGAGAGTTCCGATGACATTCTTATTTAATTGTCTAGATGAGAATTGAATTGCTACTTGATGGTTAAGTTAGCAAATAGGGCATGGTCATAGCGGTGACTCATGTTGTCCTTTCTGTGGAAATGATATGGAATGTTAGAAAGAATCATGGCTGCATTTTTCCTTAAGTAGATTGATGTGAGTTATTGATTGATGTTCATGAGTTACTCATACGAGCTTGCAAAAGATTACCGGGTTTGTTGTTTGGCAACCCCGGTGCACCATTCAAACGGTGTATGGGCTAATCCTGCAGGTCAGGAAAATCGTGGTTGAAGCTGAGGTAGCTTGTTGGCAGTAGGACGGATAGGAAGCAAATTTTGTTGGCTTTGCTAGATATGACTTCTGCTATGCAGTAAGCTCTAAGGAGCATTTACGTTTTATTTTGTGATGACAATTTAATTCGTAAATTTGTGTAATATATAACTCTGTGGAGCGAGTGTATGTTATCTTGGATGGTTTAGTTCCTCAATAAGTACTTGTTTTAAAGGAAAGATGTTCCAGGTATTTGTATTGATGACTGAACATTCACGCATGTATAATTATGGGATTATATATATCGATTTTTATTGTTGGAAAAATCAGGGGCATGACACTACGTACCACTGTGGGTACTACCACTACCTTCTTGTCTGTCTATGTCCTTAAATGACAGCGGAATGGTATGTAATGGCCTATTCTAGCTTGTGATGAATTTACTATTTCGCCCCGTGGGCTTGATTAAAAAAAATAAAAGGAAAAGAAGTGCGATAATTACCTACCAAAACTTAAATAGTGTTGCAAAATGAAACCTTCTCATGTTTTGAATTTTCAAACATATGACATAACGAGTGAATGCAAAGCATTCTCGCCCATTTTTTTTTAAAGGTTTGGAACCCAGCGTAACTTGGGGGTTCATCCCCACGCCTAGTTCCAATTATTATTAATAAAAAAGAAAGGTAATACAAGAGTAATAAAGTGGGGGGCGTAAAACTGTTTTTACAAACAAAAGAGACGACACAAACCAAAATGAGGAAAGTACAAATTGAAACTGAGAAAATGAAAGGGTTGTTCTATTCAAACCTCTCAATTTTCTATTTGGACCTCTTATAGTTTTTGTAAATTCTTTTTTCCTATTTTACACTTTCTTTAATTAAAAATAAGGATTCTTTTAATCGTGTGTTCTCCTCAACAGTGTCAAGTTCTCTATCTTTCATTTGTTCAACCCACTACGGTTCTTTATTATTTTAATATAAGGCCATGGAGATTGATCAACAAGTTTTATTTTTCATTCTTTTTTCACCCAAGCTCTATATAACCAACAACGGCTTCCATAAGCATTGATTACTTATTTTAGTTCTGAGATTGAATTGAGACTTAGCAGCTAAATACGTGGCTGGGTTGAGATTTAAATTGAAGGCTAGCCAAATCGATATTTATAACTTTATATAAGTTGAAATGAACTATAGTCGGAGAAAAACATGATATCGAATTGGGTATAGTGAGATCTGTACTTTCTAGATCTGAGAAAGCGAGAGGTACCAAAATCGGGTTGCTTCGCCCAAAGAATTGGTCTTTATTCTGATTTTTTGATACATCAATAATGTTTAATGAGGCAAAGATTGAACCTTTTTGGAGGGAGCTAGGTGCAGTTTTGATGATGATGATGATCTTCTCTAAATTGGAATGAAATAGAGAATTGGTTATGCACAGAAACAAAATATTTAGTATGAAAGCATGATTTGATGAATTCTTTGCGCATTTTGCTACTCAGAAGGGAGGTTTGGCTACCCGGATCCATTGCCAAAGACCTATTCTTATTTTTTTTTCATGTCTCATCGCGGAGAAGATCAATTGGCTTGGGTTTGTAAATAGGAAATTCTTTCTCTTCTTCTCATTTTCTTAGTGGGTAAAATAGGAAATAAAATTTTACAAAAATTATAAGAGATCTAAATAGCAAATTGAGAGATCTAACTAGAACCATCCGGAAAATGAGCCCACAACAAAAAGATAAACTAAGGGCATGTTTACTTACTTGGAATGGGAGAGAATGATTACGGGGTAAATTTATTCCTGTGTTTACTAACACATAAATGAATTAGAATGATTCAGGGTAAAAGTATTCTTGCGTTTACTAACACATGAAGGAATCAGAATTAGTGTAGGTCTCACCTCTTTATAAGGAATCGATTCCTGAATACTCAGGAATTTGATTCCAAAGGGGGGAGATGAGTTTAGGAATCAACTCCTCTGGAATCAATACAGATTCATTTCTTCTCCCATTCCAGTTGTCTCCGATTTATGATTATTTCCATTCCAAGTAAGTAAACATACCATAAGAAAATCGATAGACAATTCTTGAGGATAGAGCATGTTCAAAAGACTCTTTCAAAAAGAATGGGATGGTGAGCCACCAAATGGCACCCTCATTGGAGACACCAAATTTTGCTAGCTTGTCAGCAACTGCATTACTGATTATATGTATTTATATGCGTGTAATTATATCTAAAACACTAGAATTAAGCTAATCCTCATGTCAATTAATATGTAATTAATTTATTTTTATTTACTTTGTAGAAACGAGAGAAAATGGTGCGAAATTGGAGCAAATCGGAGTTACCAACAAAAGGACGAAAGTCAACGAGGGTCAACCGTAGTCAACACCATCAAGGGAGCGGAATCAAACCATCTCTGATAATGTGTGGAAGTGCATTGAGGAAGAAGAGAAGAAAGAAAAATTGAGGAAAAGAAAGAAAAAAAAAAAGAAGAAGAAAAAAAAAATGAAGTTTGCTGACGTCATGATGACGTCAGCATAGCTGATCCCTTCTCCTTCCCACGTGCAGCCTTTTCCTTTCCTTTCTTTTATTTCCATTTTCTTTTCCTTCCTTCCTCTCAACGATTGCCACATGTCTCTATCTCTTCCTATTTTTCCTTGCAATCATGAGCAGCCACACAATTAAAAACTCTCTTATTCTTTCTCTTTAAAAACCACGACCTCACCCTTTAATTCCAATTTTTTTTCCCTTCTCCCAGCAGACCAACAGCGCCGCACTCCACTTTTCAAAGGGGGAGGGCTGCTGCCCTCTCCCATCAACCACCTCCCTTTTATATTTTCTCCATTATTTTCTCTATTTTTCTTTTGAGAACTCAAGAGAAATTTCACTACAAGACTTCAAGGGGCTCTCCATCTTCAAGGATTAAGTTTGGTAGTGTGGAAACCACTCTCTAGGTGGTTGGGTTTTGGCTTGGTTCCTCCATTGTCAAACCCACTCCTTGTGGTTTTCCACAACTTCTATCTTTTATCTTTTATTTTGATGTTGTAATTTGATGTCTATTATGATGGGTAGTGAGTAGACTCTTGTTGGGGGTTAGGGTTGTGTGCCCTAGCCCAAATTTAATGTAATGGATGCTTTAATTTAATTTTGAAATTTGTTAATTATTATGCTTGTGTTTTGTTAATTGATTAGAATGCATGCTTAGAAATTGTCAACTCTTGGGTATGTGTTTTATTAAGTCTAGATTAAAATTTAGGGGATGACATCCTTAGATTTTAGAGCTAGAACCCCGATTTAATAATCGTGGGAAATACAAGCATGGTTTACTACATGATTAGCTTGATCGCAATTATGGTGAGCTTAGTTGCCTAATTCCTCGAACTCTAGGCCTCTTGATCGATGTGAATTAGTGACCCTTGAACCGGCTCTAATTCATGTCAAGTGAGTTCCTACGGCCCTTGAACCGGAGTAGGAATACCATGAAAGGGAATTTCGGCCCTTGAGCCTTGAAAAGCCTTGGGTACGGCTTCTACCATCTTTAATAAATTGCACGTAAATCAAATTAGCATCTAGAGCATTGAATTAGGGTTAGGAATCATCCCTAACTACCAATCCCATATCTATATCATTTCTTACTTTTCTTTGCTTTATTTAATTTAGTTGTTAATTAAATTCTCCATTTAAATTCTTGCACTTTAGTTGTTAGAAATGCAAATTACATTTTCGGTGACATTTCCTACTTCATTGTAAATAGTCATCACTAGGTCTTAGTTTTGATTAGGCTTCGGTGCAACCAAAGCTGAGCATTGCTAAGGCTTGGTGCCTTAGAGTAGCATTTTTATTTATTTTCCTTTTTTTTCTTTTTCTTTGTGTGCTAAGTGTCTTTATTTCCGATTACCCAAGGATTGTGGGTTAGCCACTAATCCCCGTGGTACGATAAACCTTGGGCATAATATTTCCCTATCTTGACAATGATACGTACGCTTGCGTAAATGTGTATCCAAGTCAATGGCGCCGTTGCCGGGGATTAGGGTTTAATAGCCTTAATCCCTTGGTAAATCGGTTCTAGGTCACTTTGGCATATTCTTGTTTCTTTGTAATTAAAAAAAAATTGTTATTTTAATTAGTTGTTATGTTTTGTGTGTTTCATTTTCTATTTTGTTTTTAATTGTTGGTTACTAATCTTACCCTTGGGAATCCATAGGTACTTATTTTTATTATCACTTTGAGTTATGGATCGATGGGGCTATGGATGTGATGACCCTAGGAGATATGAGCAAGAAAGTTTCTATGGTGTGGGTTATCAAGAATGGAATCCCTATTCCGAGAGTCCTATGCCTTGTTACAACCAACCTTGTGCTTTGTGTAATTCTCCGTGGCACTCACTTTTTGAATGCTCTTTGAGATTTGAGTATCCAGATTTTATGCGAGAGTATGAGTACAAAATGGGCATGTATCAAGAGACATTTGTACCCGAGGCATATCCACAAGAGCAAGCTTTTGAGTCTAGAAAGCCATCACTTGAAGAACAACTAGCTCAATTGGAAGCCTCTAATGCTCAATTACAAGCCTCCCAAGCTCAATGTCTAGCCTCTCAAGCTCGATTGTACGCTAAATTGGAAGCCTTTAATGCTCAATTGCAAGCTTCTCAAGAAATGACTTCACATTCCAATGAGCAACTTGAGCCTAGTCTTGAGCAAGAGCCACCATTCACCATTTGTCATGAGCAAGATTCTTTCTTTGATCAAGTGGAGCCTAATTCAAGAGAAGGAATATATTTTGATCATCATGAACAAGAGTTGCCTCTTCAAGATCGAGAGGGTGATGTTCATGTACTTGAAAGTGTGCTTGGTTATGGAAATTTTGAAGCAAGTGGATTGAGAGATTACACTTTGGAGGAACCAGTACAATATTGGAAATCTAATCTTCACAATGAAGATGAGGTATATGAAGTTGATTCCAAAGAAGAGGATAGCTTGTCTAGTGAGGAGGATGCGGAACTTGAAGAGCTACACCATGATCCCTTAATCCTTGAGGCTGATATTCCCAAGGAGGAAGAGAGTCCTTTAATGCATTGTAATGATAAAGAAGTTGAAGAGATAAAGGTTTTCTCTCCTCCTACATCCATGGAGATCCATCATGTGCTTCCCAAGGTAGAGAGTAGAACATTGAGCACTTATGTTCTTAATGAGAAGATTGAGATTAAGGTACTTTTACCTCTCAATCCACCATTAAGTGGTCAATGTTTCTACAATGAGGTGATGGATTGGAAAGGAAGTGGAGCACTTGCACTCACTATTTCCCATCACTCTCAAGAGTTTCTACCACCTATTGTACCTAAGAGCATTATTTCTACATCACTTGAGAAGGAGAATGCAAGGTTGGCTTCTAGAAGAAAAATAGAGAAGAGGAGGAAGATTAAGAAGCTACACTTTTGGTCACCCATTGGAATCTTCATGGATAGCTCTTGGTCTTGCCTCTATGACATGTCAAGGAGTCCCTTAGCCCCAAACAATAGGGTGGTCGCACTTGAGAAGTATCCACCTTGACAAGATCACGTTCTATGGACCGGCAATGAAGTCCTTAAACAAAGCGCTTGCTAGGGAGGCAACCCTAGCACATCATTGGTAGTATTTCTTCCTTTAGTAGTTTACTTTTGTGGTGAATAAAGCTTTTTGGTCATTTTTGGGTAGATGGGAGGTGTCCGGAGTTGGAAATGTGAAGGAGAATTAATTTGGTAGTGAGCAGTTTCTGTCCTGAAAATTCAGTTGATTTGGGTGACTATAGCTTCTATTCTATATGTTATTTTGAGCTGAAATTTTCTAAAGCTATTGTCCTATATGTCTACTATTCTGTGCCAAAATTTGAGTCACTTTCAGTCACTGGAGATCCTGTTATTTGATAGTCAATGCATGAGGGTCAGAACAGAAATAGCTACTGTAGAGTGACTTTGAGAAGCTATACCCTCTACATATCAGGCTATTTGGAGCTAAAAATTTTCAGAGATCTATCTTCACCTGTCCTCTATACACAGAAGAAACAGTTTTTGATTTTAACCTTCCTAGCTTTAGATATTGTGTTCCAAGTGACAGAGGTCACAGCAGAAACTGCAGAACAATCAGTGAGTTTTGGAGGCCAACGATTTTTTGACTCATAATTGATTTCAAGTGAAATTTTAACCAAAGGTAGCTTCATGAGTCTAGTTTTATATCCAGTTGGTCTCATCCTCTTTTCACCACTGGAGATTCAGATATTTATGTGTTGGTGACTGAGGGTCAGAAGAAGTCTTCATGACATATTGGCAATTTTAACCAGTTTTCGTTTTCATCTCAGTTGGAGATAGGTAGCTCGCTTTATATGGATAGAAAGCTCACTGAGTCTACTTTCCATTCCAAGTGGTCTCACGTATTTATCTCTTTCTGAGTTTGAGATATGGGCATTTGAAGATATAAAGGTCATTGCTGGAAGCTTTCTGCACTCACTAGTTTGTGTTCACTCGGGGTGGTTGGACTTCTTGCACTTCAACTCTTCAATGGAGGCCATTGTAGGGTTGTTGTGAGGTGTGTTGGAGGTGATCAAGGCCATGTGCTTAATGAAGGACCTTGTCCTTATTCTTTGGTGGCCTATTTGTGACGCATTGCTCTTTGGACACTATATATGTCTCAATGGAGTCGATCTTTCATGAGCACCTAGAGCTAGCTTGGAGCATACGTTAAGGAAGTCAAGGCCTTGTGCCTTGAGGTTGGTGTCTCATGTTAGTCTTCTCCAAGGATCGTGAGCAATGGAGGGTCGACAAAGGGGGTTTTCCGTAACTTTTCTCCGCAATTAGATTTTTCTTTTCATAGTTAATTTGTGTGCCTTCTCCCGGACTTCACTCTCATGCCTAAATCCGACACAGATTTTAGCTTTCGAGCTCACTTTACAACATTGAGGAAAATGTTGGTTTTAAGTGTGGGGGTGAGGGCTCGGGCGACTAAAAAAAAAAAAATTAGATTAGCTTTATGTAATTATATTTTAGTGGTTAATGCTTTTTCCAACCCCAATGACGAACCATGAACTTAACTTGTTATGATTGTGGATAGATTAAGCATGATCTAGGATTTTGAATTTGTTTTGTGATTAATTGTATATGTGATCTATGCTTGATTATATGTGTGCACATAGCCTATGTTAGGTTCGTTCATCATAATTAGAGAAGCATATAGATTATTCGATTAACTTGCATGCCCTTATTTGTGAGTTTTTGTGCCTATATTCATAGTGTATGCATCGTTCATTCACTTATTCTTTCATGTGTGTACAATTTCATGACAATGCGTATCTAGAACTTGCTTGAGACCTCTCGAGGCTACTTTTAGCTTGCGACATGATAGAAAGGATGGAGGCATTAGGACTATATACCACCATGGCCAAAGAAGCATGTGCCCAAAGATATTTACCACTTGATTGCCACTTTGAGCCTATGTATATATTTTAGCCTTTTTGTTCATTACCACCACAAATCTCAACCTAGCCTAAACACTTTTATCCTACCATTCCATGGTAGTTGGTGAAGCGATTCGAGAGAATGACTTTATGCTTGAGTGCTTCAAAAGAAAGAAAAAGTCAAAAGTGTGAGGTTACAAAAGAATAAGTGTGGCGGTGAGTGATTTGTATAAAAAAGAAAGTTATAAAAATAAATAAATAAATTAATTAAAAAAAAGTTTGTGAAAATAGAAAGAAAGTTCAAGGAAAAGAAAAGTAGAAAAAAAAAAGTCTTAAATGTGAGTGAGTTAGAAAAAAAAAAAATTATTACGTAGTTTAGCGTGGGTTGTACATTGGAATTAGAGTGAGTGAGTTAGCATTTGTAAGCAAAGTCTTAAATCTCTACAAGAGAGAGTTGCTTCATCGATTTTCATGGACTTTGTCTTTCCCTATCCTTTATTTCTTATAGCCACTTGCCCTTAGCCCCATTACAACCAAATAAAAGACCTCTTAATCTTGAATGTTGTGGGTTACCTAGCGGAGATGAGATCGAAGAGCAAGCATATGGCGACGCGTGTTGTGAAATTGCTTTTGAGTGAAATACATATAGCCCCTAAACACTTGAGCGGTAATATTTAGTGAACCTATGTGAGTTTAGTGGGTTATATCGGGTCTTCTATGTATCTATTTGATTATAGTGGATTGATGTGACACATGGTTTACAAATGCATATACTTGAGCATCTATTACATGTGCATTTTAATTGCCCTACAAATTCATAAATCCTATGTTGCGCTTACATCTACTTCATGGTCATGTAAATAATTAGTTCTCCGATGGTTTTGGTTGGAAAGGCTAATACCACACTTTCTTTATGTTTGAGCATTTGTGTTTGAGTTAATAGATTTTTGGCAATTAATTTACATTTAGTTTGCTTGGGGACAAGCAAAGTTCAAGTGTGGGGGTGTGATTATACGCATTTATATGCGTGTAATTATATCTAAAACATTAGAATTAAGCTAATCCTCATGTCAATTAATATGTAATTAATTCATTTTTATTTACTTTGTAGAAACGAGAGAAAATGGTGCGAAATTGGAGCAAATTGGAGTTACCAACAAAAGGACGAAAGTCAACCGTAGTCAACACCATCAAGGGAGCGGAATCAAACCATCTCTGATAATGTGTGGAAGTGCATTGAGGAAGAAGAGAAGAAAGAAAAATTGAGGAAAAGAAAGAAAAAAAAAGAAGAAGAAAAAAAAAAGAAAAAAAAAATGAAGTTTGCTGACGTCAGCATCGTCGATCCCTTCTCCTTCCCACGTGCAGCCTTTTCCTTTCCTTTCTTTTATTTCCATTTTCTTTTCCTTCCTTCCTCTCAACGATTGCCACATGTCTCTATCTCTTCCTATTTTTCCTTGCAATCATGAGCAGCCACACAATTAAAAACTCTCTTATTCTTCCTCTTTAAAAACCACGACCTCACCCTTTAATTCCAATTTTTTTTCCCTTCTCCCAGCAGACCAACAGCACCGCACTCCACTTTTCAAAGGGGGAGGGCTGCTGCCCTCTCCCATCAACCACCTCCCTTTTATATTTTCTCCATTATTTTCTCTATTTTTCTTTTGAGAACTCAAGAGAAATTTCACTACAAGACTTCAAGGGGCTCTCCATCTTCAAGGATTAAGTTTGGTAGTGTGGAAACCACTCTCTAGGTGGTTGGGTTTTGGCTTGGTTCCTCCATTGTCAAACCCACTCCTTGTGGTTTTCCACAACTTCTATCTTTTATCTTTTATTTTGATGTTGTAATTTGATGTCTATTATGATGGGTAGTGAGTAGACTCTTGTTGGGGGTTAGGGTTGTGTGCCCTAGCCCAAATTTAATGTAATGGATGCTTAATTTAATTTATATATGAAATTTGTTAATTATTGGATGATTGTGTTTTGTGATAATTGATTAGAATGCATGCTTAGAAATTGTCAACTCTTGGGTATGTGTTTTATTAAGTATAGATTAAAATTTAGGGGCTGACATCCTTAGATTTTAGAGCTAGAACCCCGATTTAATAATCGTGGGAAATACAAGCATGGTTTACTACATGATTAGCTTGATCGCAATTATGGTGAGCTTAGTTGCCTAATTCCTCGAACTCTAGGCCTCTTGATCGATGTGAATTAGTGACCCTTGAACCGGCTCTAATTCATGTCAAGTGAGTTCCTACGGCCCTTGAACCGGAGTAGGAATACCATGAAAGGGAATTTCGGCCCTTGAGCCTTGAAAAGCCTTGGGTACGGCTTCTACCATCTTTAATTAGGGTTAGGAATCATCCCTAACTACCAATCCCATATCTATATCATTTCTTACTTTTCTTTGCTTTATTTAATTTAGTTGTTAATTAAATTCTCCATTTAAATTCTTGCACTTTAGTTGTTAGAAATGCACATTACATTTTCGGTGACATTTCCTTCTTCATTGTAAATAGTCATCACTAGGTCTTAGTTTTGTCACGCCCCTGATTTTACACACATGAAAATCGATATATATAACCCCATAATTATATATGCGTGAACGTCCAGTCATCAATACAAAATACCTGAAATCTTTTTCCCTTAAACTTACACACTTATTGATGCCCTGAACCCTCAAAGTTAATATACACTCGCTCCAAAGAGTTATATTACACAAGCTTACGAATTAAATTGTCAACAACAAGATAAACGTAAATGCTCCTCAGAGCTCACTACAACGGAAGTCCAAATAACGGTGAAATCACAAAATTGGCTTCCTACCGTAAAGCTGCTAGCTCGCTACCTCAACCTCGATTATCCTAACCTGCAGGATTAACCCCTACACCGTTGGAATGGTGCACCGGGTTGCCACACAACAAACCCGGTAAGCTTTTGCAAGCCCGTATGAGTAACTCAAACCACACACAACTCACTCCAAAGATAAGGAAAACAACTCACGCTTTGATTCCCTAAAAACACGAAACAAAGGAGAATAACTCACACTTTAATTTCCTTAAAAACACGAGACATAGAAAACAACTCACACCTTGAATTCTATCATTGTACCATAAACGTACCATAGAAAGCAACTCACACCTTGATTTCTATCAATAAAACATAGAAAACAACTCACACCTTGAATTCTATCAGTTGTACCATAAACATACCATAGAAAGCAACTCACACCTTGATTTCTATCAATAAAACATAGAAAACAACTCACACCTTAAATTCTATCAATTGTACCATAAACGTACCATAGAAAGCAACTCACACCTTGATTTCTATCAATAAAACATAGAAAACAACTCACACCTTGAATTCTATCATTGTACCATAAACGTACCATAGAAAGCAACTCACACCTTGATTTCTATCAAATCGTTAATAAGGAAAACAACTTGCACCTTGTCCCCTTAAAAACCATTAATAAGGAAGCAACTCACACCTTGTTCCCTAAAAATACGTAATGTCATGAGTTGTCAATAACCAATTCCCGTTACCCCATGAATTACCTATATGGCAGACAGATTAGACAGATTAGAGCTCTAACTGAAAAACGTAACCACTCGTCCGGCCAAAGACGTGGTCACCAGATATTCTGCCCAAGGTCTCAGACCTTCGATCCTCGGGCCGCACTGTCCCTTGGAGCAAAACATTAAAGGAGTCGCACTGGACCCAAAATGTTACACAAATCGCAACGCTTTTGAAAACAATCGAAATCATCATTTCCATAATCATTGTTTTCCGAAAAAGCCATAACACAAAACAATAAAAAGCATCAATTCATGCCTATTGTTTCATACACAAATCTCAACGCTTTTCAAAACAAATCAAAATCAATCATTTCCACAAATCATTTGTTTTCCAAAAGCCACACCCCAAAACAATAAAAGCATCATTTCATGCATATTGTTTTCATAAATCCACAAACTACCAAAACATATATATTTCACGTAAACATATATCTATATGTAGTTATCCGCGCAGAAATGCCTACTAATACATGACTACGTATGTATATATTACATCCCATAATATATATATACACACACATGGTCATCTACTCAGAAGTGCCACTAATACCATCTATAGTTTGCAGTTAATAAATAACTCTCAAAACAATAAGGGTATTCCCGTTCGTGAAATGAACTTCGTGAGATTACTCACCTCGAATCTCCCGCTGCGTCTTCAATTCAGAACAAGGCAACCAATCCACAAAATAGCTGTCCAAGGGGTACTACGTCACGTACCTAAGGAATTACAGCTCTCATTCAGTCAACGAATCAAAAGGGATAACGTTCGAAACCCTAAATCGAACCAAAATTCTCAAGGTGACGCCAAATGAGGCGAAACCACATCCGAGACCTCCCAAAGTCTTAGGAATACGTCCACGATCGATGTGACCAAACCACAAGTCGATCGGACGCTCAAATCCTCACGGATCAAATAATCGATCGGTATGAAACTGCAAAAATCATAACAATTCCATACGAACTCCAAAATTTGCATATTATATATCGAAACGCTCGTATCAACGAGTAGAACATATATAATACCAAAAAAGTTCCTTAAGTGGCCGGAACACCGCCGGAACGCCACCACAGACGGTGGTGCACCGCCGCCGGCCAAAAACTCATTATTTCACAAAACTCCCAACATCAAAAAGCTTCATCGCATGCTTGTGAACTTTCATAACTGGATCGAAGTCAGAAAACAAGTCTAAGGGATCGAAAACTACCTCACAAGCCGTGAACAGTAATCCCAACTGAGTTGATCGAATTTTCACGTAAACCGGTCGAAACAAACACCAAGGATCGACCAGGGAGCTTGTTCTGAACTCAACCCAAGAAAATCGAAGCCGTGCCGACGTCGGAACTGTGTTTTCCGGTCGGGTCTGATTTCTCCAATCTGCACCGCCTTGAACTGCCACCGAGACGGAAAATCGCCGTAAGAGAACACCAGAGGGACGACCAGACGGAGGAGGCGACCCTGCTGGACAAGTTTCACGGCCGGAGACCGCCGCAGTTGGCTGGAAAAGCCGGGTCGGATCGGCCGGGTTCGGTCGGGTCAGTCGGTCTTCTTCGACTCTGAGGGCGCGGACGAGAGAGAAGAGAGAGAGGAATGCGGTTTCCGGAAAAGGAAATGAGGAAAATGAAAATATTTTCTGATTTTTCCTTTATATACTAAAACGGAAACTTCTTCCGATAGCCATAACTTCCTCATACGAACTCCGATTTCCGCGTTCCACATATCCCCGAATTCGTATCGACGCGCTCTACAACTTTCGTGAAGGAAGTTTTCGGAGAATCTCAACGAATAAAAAGTCAACCCTTGACAACCCCCCTAAAACCATATCCTTTAATTAATTATTCGCCCGAAACACTTCCGCTCCGTCCACGAGCCACGAAACCGTCCAACAACCATAAATTAGATTCCGGAAATTCCTCGGAAAATAATTACGAATTTCCGGGGCATCACATTCTACCCCCCTTAAAGAAATTTCGTCCCGAAATTTACACGTACCACACCCACAAGTACGCATAAACCAAGCTCAAATCCAATTCTCATTTCTCAACAACCTGCTCTTGTCTCACATTAGAACATACCTAGCTCAATAATGGATACAGGTACCCCTACCTAGTATCACAGCATTAGGAATCTTTACCACACCACTTGGTGGTAACCCAAACATTTCATGGATCTCATCCTTGTACACTATCTAACAAAGCCTTTGTGACTGTAGCACCACATACAGACCACACAAGAGTCCAGAATCCTGTCATCACGACAGTATCTGAATCACATTATCGTTAATGTAAACCTTACATTACAAGAATTGAAAATGAAACCTTCATTTCAACTCAAATCGTGCCTTTGCTTCACAACCTAATAAGTGTCTACCCAACCTGGGAACACAAAATCAAGCTAAGGTCCGGCACCGCCTGACCCCACATATATCATCACCTGTCATTGTAATCACAACCAAAGTGGTATAGATCCCCTACTACCACAACAATGAATGATGCATCACACCATGTCACATGCCACACTCAAAAGTCTAACTATAGACAACAGGCAAAACCCAACACAACACACAGAAAGGAGTACACCATTAACACACATAAATCTAACAACCCAAGTAAAAATAGATAAGGTACCTCCTTCCCTAGCACTCTGCTGACCAACAGCAAACACCCTCGCATTTCCCTGAGGTAGTTGCCTCTGTTGATTCCCTTGTCCCCTGCCTTGTGCTTGGGTGCAATCCCTTGAGAAATGCCCTGTCTGGCCACAAGTAAAACACGCCAAGTTCTTCGGTTTTGTGCAAGCCTTAGCAGTATGGCCAATCTCCTTACAGTTGTAACATCTCAGAGGTGCTCCCTGCCCAACAGGTGCAGCCCTAACAGGTGTAGCCGCTTCCCTAGCTGGCGCTTGCTGATGAGTCCTGCGTCTCTTCCAGAACCCACCCTGAGCATCTGTCCCTTCACTGCTCTCAGCAGTTGCCTTTCCCTTCCTTCGGGAGTCCTTCTCAGCCGACTCCTGCTCCTGGAAAATCAAGTTCTCCTGCTCAATGGCCATAGCCTTAGCGAAAATGAGCTCCATCACCTTCAGTTCCAGAACAGCGACATCACGCCGGATCGAAGCATTCAGTCCCCACTGAAACTTCATAGCTAAGCTCTCAGCATCCATCTGTCTCACAAAGCGATACAACCTTGAGAACTCCGCCTCATAATCCCTCACACTCTTAGTCCCTTGGACTAACGAGACAAATTCCCTTTCCAACTGCTCCCTCACTGAAGGCGGAAAGTACTTCTTCCTGAACAGTTCCACAAACTCATTCCAGGTCATGGTGGACACGTCCATAACCCTCTGTGTGCCGCTCCATGATTCACACGCAATGTACGTGTGTTTCTAGCCCTAATTACCTTGAAATTAGCGAATACTCAAGCATTATTTCGTAGTATTACTTTGTTTTCTTCATTTGTAGGAAATTATGGTCAAGAAAGGAAAAAGACGAAAGAGAGCGAATTGAGCAAAAGTCAACTCCGACTAAAGGACAAAAAGTCAAATGGTTGACCATCGGGTCAACCAAGTCAACTTGGCCCGATAGCATGAAGTCCAGGGCCCAAGACCAAAGAAGCACACAAGTGAAGACCCAAGCTCATTTGTATTACATCTTTGTATTTAAATTTCAAATTCAAAATTGATGTAATGACAATAATAATTAGTGGATCACACACCTCACACACATCACACATGTGGATGAAGATATTTATTTGTGTTCACACTAGGCACACACTCACTTACACTTTTACCCTCCGGTTTTCTTTTTATTTTCCAAAATGTTTTCTAAACTTCTAATTCTCTACATTTTTATTAGGTTATTTTAGTCTTTTCATTTTACCCTTTTTCTACTTGTTTTTGAGCCCTTGGATCTAGGGTACAAGTCTAATCTTGACCCTTGAACCCAAGGGGGTATTTAAACACCTTTGCACACACATTGCAAGGGGGGAAGACTCATTTTTCAGCACCCTAGGCCTTTTGGCCGAATTTGGGATTTCTCTCCCTTCTCACCTCCTCTTCTCTTCTTCACCCCCCATTCTTCACATGTAAGCTTGCACAAGGAGGAGGCACACATATTTCCGGTATCTAGGCCACCATCTCTACACCATGGCTTCATAAGGGTAGCAAGAGAAGCCATGAAGTTATGGCAATAGCTAGTGACAAGCTTTGCCTTAAATTTCATGGATTTCTCCTCTCTTTCCCTCTTCTTTCTCTCTCTTATTTCTTGCTTATGGTGTTGTTTGATGTGTATTGATATATACTTGTGTGTGACCTCTCATGGTTTTAGGGTTTTGAAACCCAAGTTTAGTTTTATATGGTTTTGTTGAGGAATTAATAAAATTGATGTTTATTCATATGATTTGTGTACTCTTGCTTTAATTTCTTCACTCTAGATGTATGGTTTAGGTTTTCCCCTCCTTAATCTATGTTTGGTGTGTTGGAATTGGATATTAAATTGGGGAATTTATATTTCAATTTAAATTTTGGCATGAGTATGGTGGAATTAATTTGCCCATTGCATATCTCTATTTCCATTTGGATTTCTTAGATTGTGGTTCTCAAGTCACCCAATTTTGAGTATTATTACCCTTGATTGTCGGAATAGTATTCGGAATTGTTGGGTAGGGTAATTGTTATCACAAATACTCTTTTCGACCTTATTATTTGTGGTGATGGTTGCTAGAGTGTGTTACAATCGATTGTCGAAACATAAAGCATTTAGTTTTGAGCACTTATGGCCCTAACAAGGCATAAGGTTTGAGACTAGTATAGGGTAGCCAAAAACTAAGTATTCTTTCTTCTTCTTGTTTTTGCTTAGGGTTTGACTACTACTATTTTATGACAATCAATTTAGCTTTCTTTTCGACCTCTTAATGCTAAATGGAAATCCGACAAAACATTTGAAGCATCATTTGAATTAATCATCATCATTCCATATAAATTTAGATTTGTGTGGAGAACCTTGAATTCCATGGGGACCCTTGGTGCGATGCATCCCATCCTTCTATCTATCTTATTTTTATGTCGTAATTAGTTAGTTTATTTATCATTTATGAAAATCCAAAAAAACATTGTGACTTTCCCACTACCATTCATTTGTAAATCCATGTGGGCGTGAGCATTACAAGCACTTTTGTGTGTTTCATGGCCCTATCTAGGCCTTGCTTGGTGCAAGGCCGTCTATGTGACTTTGTGTGATGCAAAGTCATGCTTGAATGAGGCTCGGTGCCTTGTTTAGCATTTTTTCTATTTTTATTTGTGATTTTCGGTGACCTAGAACCAAAGGATTCTTAGCTAGCTCGTAATCCCCGAGGTACGATAAACCGGGACGTAAATACTTCCCATCTTTGATGACCGTGTTGATTGTTACGCGATAGGCGAATGAAAAACGCTCAAATCAAATGGCGCCGTTGCCGGGGATTGGAGTTTAATAGCTCTAATCTCTTGGTTTATGGTCATTTAGTCACTTGTTTGTTTTTCTAAGGTTTTTTTGTTTAGTGATTACTTGTTATGTTTTCTGTTTTTGAGTTGTGCACAACCTGTTTTCGTGTTCTCATTTCTCTCCTCACCCTTTCATACATGTTTGAGGTGCTTGATGTGTATATATGTTTTGTGTCTCTTGTTAAAAAAAAAAAATTATATTTATGTTGGTCTCTGGGTTTTCCTCACAAAGATTAGATACTCATTGCTCTGCTTTCCCACCTGCAGATCAGTTGATTTCTGAGGCTATAGTTTTCAACTTATTTCAAACTGGTGGTGCTAATTTATATCAACCTCGAGCCCCACATATCTTCTGTCATTCTGTGAAAGGCCTACTTTTTCTAAGCTCTGGAACACTGATTATTCTTATTTGAAGACACAGAGGTTAATCTGCCAAAACTGTGCACCGTTTCTGCAAGTCAGCCAACTTTGAAAGACCACAGTTCTTAAACTACTGGGAGTTTGGGGAATTCTTGCATATGGACAGAAAGCCCTGAGTGCCTAGTTTCATATCCAAGTGACAGAGCCTGATTTCAGTTCTTGGTTTTTGACTTATGAGCATTTGAGCTACTGAAGGTCGAGCTGTCAGTTTT
>JANPXK010000827.1:0-33271 GCA_024704745.1 Rosa lucieae
GGACAAGACAATCAATACTAAGGCTAGCAATCCTTAGACGAAGTGGTGTTAGCTCAATGCTTAGAGCACCGACTGCCTAAGATCCAGGTTATGGGTTCGAGTCACCATGGGGGTGGAGTGAAATCCTTTAATCCTCTTTAATTATATAAAAATAATAATAATAAAAAATAAAAAAAACTTGTTGAAGGATATCGACATAATGTGTGCCTCTACAAACTAGGGTTTAGAGTTGTAATAGGAATTTTTTATAGGTATTCACTTGTAATCAGATTCTATTACCTTTTTGGGTACCTTGTAACTCCCTATTTAAAGGGCTCCTATTATCAATGATAACACACAATTCCATTCTCCAACAACACGTTATCAGTACGAGTTCTAACCCTAGCCCAAAAAAAAAAAAAAAACTAAAACCCAAAACACCAAGATCTACCTGCAGCCTCCAACCGACCACCCTGCAACCTCCCTGCACACCGGCCCGCACTGCCCAGCCAGCCTGCAGCCACGCACGCCCCAGCCTCCTACCTCAAGCAACCTCCAGCCGCAAGCCGGCAACCTGCGCAGCAGCCTACATCCCAGCCCATCGCTGCCCAGCCACACCGGCCTCACCTGTGCACAACCCAACGCCCCCGCTTCGCACGCCAGGACTCCAGTACCTCCGCTTTGCTGCAGCGCCTCCGATTTGCAGAAGCCTCCCACTGGCGAACTACAGCAGAGCCTCCCACCGGCCTCCAGCCTAGACCAGGCCACCACCCACTTGCTTCAGCCTCGTTTTGCACCCATCTGCTTCACCCACCTGCTCCCACAGTCGATCGGTGCAGATTAGGAAGAAGAAGACTGGAGGAAAGAAAGAAAGAAGGAGAAGAACCAGAAGGAAGGAAGAAGACGCGAAAAGAAGAAAAAAAAAGGATGGGAGAAGGGCTGGGCCTGAAAAAAAAAAAAAAAAAGGAGGAAGAAAAAAAAGGGAAGGGAGAAGGGCGGCCCACCAACTGCCAATTTCTGACCAGATTCCAGCAATCCCAATTTAGTTACACGCCTGCATCAACACGCGCGTGTCTTCAAGCCAAGAACAATCACGTAAGTTTTTATAATTAAGGTTGTTGCTTTCTTGTATTTAAATTCCGTTTATTTCCTGCAAATATTGGAATATATGTTGCCAAATGATTTTGATATTTAACAAAGCAGAATTGTGGGGATTCACGCTTAACGAACTAAAAGTGTTCGTATGAACTAAGAGTGTTCATAATTAAACGAACTAAGAGTGTTCGTGTGAACTAAGAGCGTTCACAATGCTTGGACTAAGAGCGTCCGTAAGCATCAAATTGTGACCATATTAAAACATCATTGTTTGGTCTAATCCAAAAGAGATTCTTGGAAATTGATTTCTTGGTAGCATATATAGCTCGGAAATCTTATTGTTTTAGTTTTCGTGGAAGTTTAACTCTGAAACTAATATATCTTCTCTTCTTATTTTCAGGATGTCGAATGAACCTAGACTCGACTTTCCCATGCTTGACTCAACAGGCTTGGATTACCACAGTTGGGTAACCGATGTTGAGAACCATCTCACTTAAAAGGGAATATTACCCATAATCCAGGCACTTAACCCGGATCTTGTGTTCGTGCGAACACCTACAAAGCATGCTCAAGCAGTTATCTTGATGCGACGCCATATGGACAAGGCACTCAGATTGGAGTATATGTCGATCCAGAATGCAAGAGAGCTATGCGTAGCGCTAGAAGAGCGCTTTGGCAATGTCCAAGATTCCCTCTTCCCTGACTTGAAGGTTTAATGGAACAACCTGCGCTTTGCTGATTTCAAGTCTGTTGCTGAATATAATTCAGAAGCTCTTCGCATACAGTCCATGTTGAGGTTTTGTGGACAACCTGTCACAGAGCAAGAGCTAATTGAGAAAACTCTCTCCACCTTCCCCGTTTCAGCCATTGTGGTATCAAAGCAATACCGTACTGAAGTTAACGCTGGACGGATCACGAGGTTTCATCAGCTTATCAATATTATATCTTTAGCTAAGAAACATGATAACATACTCGTGAGGAATTATAATTCAAGGCCTATTAAAATTAAGAGCGTTCATGAGGCGAATTATAATGCACCCAAAGGAGGGCGCAAGGAGCGGTACCCTAAGAATGGGGGACACGAGGGACGTATGGGCCCATACAACCGCCCTAACCAGGAAGAAAACCGCAAGTTTGGTGTGGATACACGTGGTGGTAATGCCACACGTGGGAGAGGGGGTCGTGGTATCCCTAGCCATAATGGTGCGCCATGGGTCGTGTACCAACCCTCCTAGGGAACGCCCGCAACGTGCACAACGTGCACCTCAATTAAAGGGAGGCAACCACAATGATGAGTGTCATCGATGTGGATCAATTGAGCATTGGTTCAAGCAATGCAAGGCAAGCGAGGACTAACTGCAAGATATAGGGCATATAGGGACCTGAGAGAGCAAGAAGTGTACCTTGCAGAAGAGAGAAGAAGAAGAAAATGGTGGAGATGTCAATCTCACCATAGAGGACTTCAAAGCTGAAGATGAAGTGCACAATGATGCAGCAGACTTTGATTAGATTAGTCCTTTTATTTTTCCAAGAACTTTTGTAATGGCAATTTGCCTTAGTCAATAAATGACAATTGTATTAACTCTTTCTTATGTGGCGGACCCAATAAAATGTGACGTCTAGGAAAGTTATTGAGATTATTGGTACTTAAGAGAGCCTCGCTCCACCAACGTCTCTCTCTACTTTCCTGGTCATATTTGATTGGAGTCACCAAACGGATAGAGTGACTACAATGTGTCTTACTTTGATTTTATTTTGGATTAGATTTTGGAAACTTTGATGTAATCATTGACTATTAATAAAGTGTCAATTCTTTTACTTAATGTTTTGGACATACCTTAATTCGAACTTTATTATATAAGAGCCAATGGTTTTCATGTGGAAACACATTATGAGAATGGACAGAGTTCCTTTGCATCACCAATATGACTACGGACATAAACGAGTATTAGAAAAACTTATGTGTCGCTCTAGTGGGTTGTATGCAACCACTATTTGAGTTATTGAATCCAAACATGTCATGAGAGATGACTTATGGGATTCTGACACATATAAGCTTTGACATGATGATCCGTGTATTAAAGACTTTACACGGACATCCATTTTCAGAATGAAGAAAAGTAAGAACCAAGAATTGGTTCGAGGAGCTGTACATGAGCCTCATGGCGCCATGATTGTGCAAAGACTGGCCATACATGGCCAGCGCCGCCTACCCCCTGCGGCAAATACATGGCATTGATGCCATAAACTCCTCTCTCTACTTCTCAAGTCTATTGTGACATTATGGCTTAACCAAAACCTTCATTGGTTGATTATAAAGATCATGTTTCGTTCTGTAAAGCCTGTTATTTAGGATTGAGACCATCCTATGCAAAGGAGATTGAGGAAATAATTCCATTCTTACAAAGAATCTAAGGGAATTCTATGGATTTGATCAACCAACTTGCGGACCGTATAGATGTTTTCTGGTGTTGGTATCAACGCAAACACGCTGGTCACGTATTGTGTCATTATCCACTCGTAATGCTACTTATACTACACTCCTAGCACATAACATATGGCTACGGGCTCACTACCCAGATCATCCCATTCAGTCAATTTGACTTGATAATGCTAGAGAGTTTACATCGACAATTTTCGATGACTATTGCATATCATTGGGTATTGATATTAAGTATCATATTCCCATGTACACACTCAATTGGTCTCACGGAAAAGCCACCATTAAACGACTACGATGGTAGCCCGGACATTGGTAATGCGCACCAATATTTCCGCTTGGGTGATGCAATATCGCATGCAGCTATGCTAATTCGTCTACGACTCAACTTTTATTTGCGTTACAGCTAGTGACTAGGTTCAAGTCTAATATCTCGTATTTATGCATATTTGAGTGTGCGGTTCATGTATCAATATGAGTCATTGCAACGAATGCATATATATATTTGTTGGACATGAGTCTCCAACTATAAGTCCACTATGTAGAACCCTTCACAGGCGATCTCTATTTCGCTGGATTTGCGAATTGTCACTTTGATGAGACAGTCTTCCCATCGTTAGGGGGAGATTAGAACGTCAATGTTCAACAGGAACGACAGGAATTTTCGTGGTCTGTCCCCACTATGTCTCATCTTGATCCCCTAAAAGTGACGAGATCACATATACCTGCTGCAAACATGCCTGCAAGGATTGATGTCCCCACAAGAGGACATGGTGCTACCCAGAGAAGATAGGTACTGCACCACTACCATTGATGGTAGTATGGTGACCCCACAAAGGTGGCATAATGGTGTCATAGGCCATGGGTTCCGCTAGAGAGAGTAGGAGACCCATAGGTTCGATGGATTCTCGCCCTAAGAAGAGAGCGAGTTTGGCACAACTTGATCCATTGATCATTGATACTCAAAATCCGTCTCATGAGAATATTTTGGATTGTGGTTACGTCCAAGAGACATCGTTGGGGGACGCCTCAATGTTAGAACCAATTCCTGAGAATATAGAGATCTCTACGAACTACACTAGTGTACATGAGGACGTGGAATTATTGAGACCAATGACATCGAACCTTACTCCGTTGAAGAATGCCAACGTAGAGAAAATTGGCCTAAATGCAAAGATGCGATCCAGGTTGAATTGGATTCACTAACGAAGAGGAAGGATTTCGGGCCTGAGATACCGACACCTCCTAACATAAAACTTGTTGACATTAATAGGTCTTCGTTAGATAGCGTGACGAGAAAAAGAGATGGCAATCTCGCCTTATGGCGTAAGGTTTCTCACAACGCCCTGGAATATCGACTACGAGAAGACATATTCTCTCGTAATGGGATGTCATTGCACTCACTACCTTATCAGTTTGGTAGTTTCCAAATAACTGAACATGCAGCTTACGAATGTGGTCACTATGTATCTCTATGGGGATCCAGATACGGAATATAATTAAGGTTCTTGTGGACTTTATTTACCCAAGTCAAGTGGCTCTAGACCACGGAGCGCATTTGCAACGAGGTTGAAATGCTCACTAAAATGACTACTTGATTGGGAAGGGATATGATGAACTATGCCCACGCATTTCCATGATAAGTTCCGGATTTGCAATTGTCAGGGTTTATAATTGGAACCCTTGAGAGTTAAGGGAAGCCGCTGAACACCTGAAATCCGAGTTTGAGAGGAAGGACCTTGGGAGAACACGGTTTTGTCTAGATTCAGAACTTGTATACCTTGTCAATAGACATTTTTGATAAAGTCAAAGATGCATCATGGTCGTCCGTAGTCTTGGCCCTAAAAATGGATCCATTTCATCCCAGGGATGATGACGACGAAGAAGTGTTAATAGCAGAAGTGCTTACTTATGTACAATAGGCGCATTATTGTACTTAGCTCAATACAAGACTGGACACCTCAATTATTATGAACTTGTTAGCTAGATATAGCCCCGCGCCAACGCAACGCCATTAGATTGGTATAAAGACAATTTTCGATATTTGAGAGCTATGATTGATATGGGTTTGTTCTACCCTACAAGAAAAGAGATGACGGAAGTGTGGGATCGGACCCCACAAGGTAAAATGCCACCTTCCGTGCCCCTCCTCCCCTCCATCAAAATGACAACAAGCATTTCTAAATATTGAAGTGAACCAAATCCGATCAGAGGATAATGTAGCGGACTTATTTACTAAGTCGTTACCAAAATCCACCTTCGAGAAACATGTGAAGAGCATCGGATTGAAAAAGTTATCCGAACTCCCATGATTGTAGTAATCAGGGGAGATATTGACATAGGGGAGGCATGATGTCTACATGTTCGATCTCGAAGAGTGAAGAACGTGTTGTGCTCTTTTTGTCCTTCGACTAGGGTTATTTTTGTCCCACAGGTTTTTGTTACCTGGCAAGGTTTTTAACAAGGCAACAATCAAAGCGTCATCACCAAGTTTGAGAGGCACAAGGGGGAGTGTTGAAGGATATCGACATAATGTGTGCATCTACAAACTAGGGTTTAGAGTTGTAATAAGAATATGTTCTAGGTATTCAATTGTAATCAGATTATATTACCTTTTTGGGTACCTTGTAACTCCCAATTTAAAGGGCTCCTATTATCAATGATAACACACAATTCCATTCTCTTACAACAAAACTAGCAATCTTCTTCATAAAAGTCATTTTCCAAACAACATTACCAGTGTAGCTATCAATAACTATCTGCTTATCGAAACATATTAGGCTAAACCAAATAACTAAATCCATATATACAAACAAACGTGTATGTTGCATGCCCAAATTTATTCAAATGAATCACATATTTGTGGAGAGCTAGCCTTCAGCAAGGAGGCATATATGGTGGTGGAGGTAAGATTTGAGCTTCAGGTCCCCCACAGTTCGGCTTAATTAGGTTTCTCCTATGATGAAGAAAGGGAGTAGAAGAAGGGAGTTTGCAAGTCTCCGAGGAAAAGAAGAGAAAATAATTTTTTTTAAAAACTTCAAAAAGGGGAACTTTTAGTAAAAAATACCTCGAAATAGTGATCGGAAAGTCGCAGGAAAATCTCGGGGAAAAAGTCAGGAAAAATCTCACGGAAAAGTCGCCGGAGCTGACATTTCACCGGTGCTGAGGTAGGTGATGTGGTGGGGCTAACGTGGCGCTGGATGTGGGCCTGGCTGGCAATGGGCCGAGTCTAGTCGTCTGTGGGCGCCCCTTTTTTTCTTTTTCTTTTCTTTTTTGTGGGCTCGCCTCTCCCTCTTTCTTCTAACTTGGGCCTTGTCAGCTCTTTCCTTCTAGGCCGTGCCCTTCTTCCTTTTCCTTTTCTTTCTTTCTGGGCTGAGCAGCGATGGGCTAGTGGGGTGTGTAGCAATTAATTTTTCTAAGATTCTGACCGGTTCTAGGGATTCCAACAGCCAGTTTAGGCAATTTTAGGCCAATTTCGGAAGAAAATTTTCGGTTCCTGGATTTTGGAAGGAAGATGCCTCCTGAAAAAATATGAAGATAGAAGGTGGACTGGAAAGGTGCGAACCAGGCAGGGGAGCTTTTGCTTCTTCTAGGAGCTGGTTCGATATTTTTCCGACTGGTTCTGGGGGTGGCTCTGCCGGTTGTGGACTCTTGGGATTAAGGGGTTCAATATATGCTGTGGTGGTTGTTGCGGTGGTTGTTAGGATTTGAATGCTACGATTTTAGAGTTTTAGGATTAGGGCTTCGTGCTGATAACATGTTCAAGCAAAATTGAAATTGGGAGAGAATTGAGTAGTGCTTTCATTAATAATAAAGGCATCTTTATATAGAGGATTACAAGACATAAAATCAGAGTTGTACAAGGAAAGATAATAGTACAATTAATCGGATATCTATGAATATCTTCAAGAATATCTCTAATTCAAAACCTAGTAATATGGTCAAGTAACCTAGAGTTTGGGCCAGACACATATTTTGAATTTATTTGAAAAAATGTATAATTTTACTTAAATCTAATTTACAGGGCATAGTGATTTCTCTTTTTCTTCGTTACGAATGCTATTTTTCTATTATTTTTTTTACCAGAAGCTATTTTGACTTTTTTAATCTTTGTTTTAATAAGTTTTAGTTTTAAAAGTTTCTACTTTTCGTGATTATTAATAATTTGGATAAAAAAAATAAAAAAGCTATTACAATGACTTATAAACAAGTGTAGTACAATAGTTAAACAACTCTTGGGGTATAGTAATCTTCTAGGATTGAGAGAAGATTCTAACGTAGTACACAATAGGCTCCCAACAGCTATTACAATGACTTGTAAACAATTAGCACAATTGGATTGTACTAACGTAGTACTAAGTGTAGTACAATAGGGTTTGTATATATACCTCTTACACAATTGTGATATTGAAGCATTATTAATCACAGATATTTCCTCTTTTCCATCTCAATATTTGACTACTGTCAGTTTGCTTAACAAGACCTGATAGTCAAAGAATCATAACTTCACACTTTGTTTTGTCAGTGGAGCGAAATTTGCCTATTTCTTGTGGCGCAAGTAGTTGTAAATGAGGGGAACAGAGAACAAAGTGAGAGCAGTTAAGTAGTGCATAAAGGCCTGCAATAGAATGTTGTATGACGCAGAGAATAGCCTACAAAGTTCAAATAACATCGCCTACATGACAATGAAAAGGTATTTAAATTTGAATCGCCATGTATCTCAATTACCTATTATTATGTTAGGTTACTTGAATATCACTCAAACGTCTATGTTTTGTTTTTAAGTTTGGTTTGCCTTCGAAGGAAACATTTACAGAACATGAGGTACCAGTTAAGCAAATTTAAAGACATGTGGAGGAGGGCCAAATCGATCATTTTTATATGAGGTTATCTTTTCACTCTTGCTCAAATCAACAATCAAAATGTGATCAAGTTGTTGGGTTACTGTTTAGAGACTAAAGCTCCCATTTCGGGTTTTGAATTAGCCTCTAATCGGAGTCTTTTCGAAAAAATGGGAAGACTGCACTGCCTTATTGGGATATCCTTATAGAGATAGCAGCAGGTCTTGCTATTCTACATTATCAGCCAAGCAGTCATGGGAATGTCAAGTGTTCCAACATAAATAAGTCAATCGATAAAAGGATAATCATAACTTCTCATTTCCTTTTGTCCATCGAATTTCAAATTGGCCTGTTTCAGGTTCTTACATGACAAGTTATGCAAGAAAGCAGAGCACAGAGATGCCTCAAGTTGAATAGCCAAGAAAGGCTCACAATGGAAGAAGCGGCTGGGGGGTAAAAGATCGAAGAGGCTGTGGGAATCATACAGTTCAAACTACGTGACAACTATCTTGACATTGAGAGTAGTAGTTGACGGTAAAATAGAAAATAGGCTAGGGCAGTGGTCCAATTGATAGGGTGAACTATAGTAGCTAACTACTTTAATTGTCATTTTCCTTTCTTGTTTTTCTCCTTTTCTATACTCTTGCTTCTAATAATGCAAAGGTTATGCAAAGTTGCAAACTTCCTTTCATTTCCTGGACACAGTACAAAAAACATTACAAGTATATCTCGCAATAACTATCTGCTTAATTACTTATTGGAACATATTAGGCTAAACAAATAACTAAATGTATATATAGATAGACAACGTAAATGTACGTTGCATGACCAATTTTATTCAATTGAATCAGATATTTGTGGAGAGCCAGCATTCAGCAAGGTGGCATATCTGGTGGTGGAGGTAAGATTTGAGCTTCAGGTCCCTTTCCATTTTTCACTATGAATGTCGTATCCATCCCCCATGACATATGCCTATCCAGATGGCAATGCATAAACCAAACTCCAGGATTATCAGCCTTGAATCTGATGGTAGCCCACCCATTTACAGGGACAGCAATGGTGTTTTGAAGAGGAGGATCAACAAGATTATATTTCAAAGGGTCCTTATCCTTGTCAAAGTTCCCAAGCCCCAATCCAACCACATAGAAACTGTAACCATGAAGATGCATTGGATGGTCATCCCCTGCCACCAAATTAGTCCCCTGCAAAACAAGCTCCACTGTCGCGTTGTACTCCAGTACCTTCACCTCTGTCTTTTGTTTCGGGGTCTGAAGGTACTGCGGCAAGTACTGCGCTGTAAAGTTAAACAGCAAAGGCGGGGAACTTGGAAACCGAGTTCCAAATACCCCGTTAACATGGTAATAGTAAGCTTGTAGTATGTCAATGCTAGGGCTCTCGAAGCTAATGTTGTTTATACTAGCAGCCAGACGCGTCCCATTAGGCCCGGCGCATGAATTATTGGGGCACTGGAACGTGTTGACGGAGACGGTATAAAACAAGGGAGTTGTAATTTTTAGTGGAACGTCAATGGGGTGGTTTTTATCAGCCAAGCTCCTGAGACTACGACTAAAATGAACTGATGCACTAGTGTCATTGTGAACAGGAAGATTAGGAAACAAAGGGGTTGAAGAAGGGGTGTAACCCCGATTCGTGTACTGTAGTAGGGCTGTGGTGGTGGTGTTATCATAAGGAACAGCGCCACCAACGTAGGCTATAGCGGCCATGTAATAGTGGTTAGGCCTCTGATTAGCATGGAGCAAAAGGTCAATGGTTTGACCAGGTGAGATGGTGACATAATCGGTTGTGAAAGGCTTGGTGTAGCTAGCATCTGTCCCTACAACTGTAACTTTGTGATTGGCGATGGCGAAAAACAGAATCTCTTGCACACCGGAGTTGATTAGTCTCAGTAGGTAGGTTTTGCCATAATCAACCATCAACTTGAACGTCTCTGCAAATCAGGCACATAATGACAATTTTAGTACTTAGTAGGTGAAAGAATTTCAGTGCTCCTACAACACACATCAGCAAAATAACATACTGATGTTGCTATCCATGTTCAGTTTAGAGCTTAAACCGTCTCTGTACCATAATATTCGATTGGTTTAGCATGGATTAAGCTTCCAAATCACAGTTGACCAAAGACTTAATTAATTTTACCTAAGATAAATGATTAATTATAGTTGGAGTGCTAACCTGATTTAGAGCATGGATACAGATCGCCAGGTTGACCATTGATGAGGTAAGCGTCGGAAGTATTAGGGTCCCCTCCGGATTGAATAGTTTGTGTATAAAGCTTCCCTATATCCATCTTCCACCACTCTCCTGCAATTTTCAACGTACAACTCAGTTCTTTACATTAGTCAAGTGATTAGAATGGGTAATTAAAATGATCCATTGCTAATTACGTACCTAATATGATTGGAATTTCTGCATGAGGCTTGGCAAAAGGGTATTTGTTGTTCTTGTTGGGGTATATGATGATGGGACCATGGACTGTGGCACGATCCCACTCACTGTGAGCATGCCACCAAAGGGTGCCTTCCTCCTCCGAGAAAATGATCTTTTGGGTGAACTTGGCCCCTGGTTGAATTGGGCATTGTGTGATATACTCTGGTCCGTCCGACCATGGATATCTTGGTTGCGAAACACCATGCCTGCTCATGATCAAGTAGCTTGTTATTTATATATATATGGATTGAAAAGTACAGGAATACATGATTAAAAATATGAAACGTACAATCAAGTAAGAACGCACCAGTGGAGAGTAATGTTACGATTGCCTTTGTTAATGACATCGACGATGATAGTGTCTCCTTTGTGAGCATACAAAGTCGGTCCCGGAAACTGGCCATTTACAGTCAAGATGTTCTTTGTGCTGCAGAGTCTCTTGTATGGAGTGTTTTCCACCTACATACACATATAACTCGTTAAAACGATCATTATATGAAACATACACAACGCATGCAGGAGCGTATACATATGCATATATAGGCAATACAACACATAACCTACCACAAAAGTGTAACGAGCTGGCCAAGCTCGGCAATGGAGGAGGAAGCCATTCAAAGCCAATAACAACCCCAAAAGTTGCAGATGCAGGCTAATTCTGGAAACCTTCATCTTCGAAACAGCATGCACTAATTAATTAGTTCTAATGATCGATGTGTATATATAATTATATATCGAGCAGGTATATATAGACATTATGAGGCGGAACTATTCAAAGGTCTGAGGGGGTCAGACCACCCCTCAAGGAATTCAACATGGTAACAATTAGTTGACACGTTCTCAGCCAATTGAACCCGGGCCCCCAGCCTGCACATTCTTACGTAGTCATAAATATATAGTTAATATATAAACTAAAAAGTATGATGAAGAAGAAAATTCGAAAGTATTCTAAAAAAAAATTTCAATAGTAATATAAAAAAATTTCAATAGAAATGGTAATTAAATCTCGTAATTATTTTCACCAGAAAAACCTCTCATTAAGTATTTAAATTAAAAAGAATTCTTTTTTCTTTTTTTTGAAACGAAAAAGAATTCATTTAATGAGAAGCAATGGTACATGAGGAAAAAGAATCCAAGAGATATCAATTATGATTTTTATTTATTAAAGAGATAGTTTTGTATATCGTTTAGTGGTAACACCGTCACACTAATATTTTTTTTTTTCTATCACTCATAGTGACCTTCTAGATTTTGAGGTTGATCAACTCATGATAAGAGTTGTAGAGTAACATATAATAATAAAATAAAATAAAAGTTGCTTGCCATGGTCGAAGTCTAAAGAAAAAATTACACAGTTTTATTTCTTTGCTAAGAGTGTAAGACGTCTATATTATAATCGTACTCCCTAAGTTACAAGTCCTTAGTTCCGCCCCTGTAGACGTGGTTTAAATGAGCACTAGTCGAGCAGGTATAAAGTTAACAATATATATATATATATATTTATATATTTATATTAGGGTCTCTTTTTTGGTCATTTTAAGGGGATTTCTTGTGGCACCCACTTTTCGAGCGTATTTCAGCATATCGACCGTTTAGTGTTTAGGTTCTAATATATAAATCATTTTTGTAAATTTTCAGCTAAATTGATATGGTCATGCATGACATGATTTAAAAGTGATAATATCTGGACAGAGTTAACCGTAGAACTGGTGATGATTGATGCTTGGAATTAAAATGTGTCTTCTCTGTGTTCTATAGTTTGACTACCCAGTACCTACACTCTAAATTTTTTTGGGGCAGATAGCTATGAGCTATCGGTTGATCTTTTCGTTATGATTAACTTGAAGAGTTCAGCTTTGGTGAGTGAGATCTACATATTTTCTAAAAATTAAGACGAAGCTTCCTATATATAACACCCAATTATTCTTTCCCAGAAGTAGGACAAGTTAATTTTGTTCTTCCCATTAAGTTTTCAAAACGAATATGTCATCTGCTATTAATAAATTTCATACAACTTTTTCCATTCAAATCACACTTTTTCCATATCCATGTCATACTCCGGTCAAATATAATTACTTTTCATTAATTTTCTGCCATTTCTATAAGGGATGGATGAGAGAGGCTTATGAAAATTGATTTACACATTTAAAAAGCAGTAGTCAATTCCCCCCAGCTAGCCAGCTAAGGTTTGACAAATTTATGATGGAACAGGTAACTAATCCAATAATTAGTTAATTTAGGCAGCTAATATATTCTTTGCAGTCAGCGAGTAGTAATTAAGTAGTGGAATGAGGTATACCAAAAAAATAGCAAAGCATGTACATTATCTTTTCAGCATAGATCACCGAAAAGAGATTTTAGAGATTGCTGCAAAATAAGAAATCTGTTGGAGTTGGATAAGAAAAAATAGCTAAAACTTTGACCTTTGCTTCCCTATAATACAAAAATTATAGGGAAACTGTTGGAATTGCTTAGGTTTGAAATTTTTTTCATGGAAACAAGTAACTTATCCAATATTTATCTAATATATTTATCTAAATTTATCTAATATATTCTTTGCAGTCAGCGAGTAATAATTAAGTAGTGGATAAATGGAATGAGGTATACCTAATCCAATCTCATCGAGAAAATTTGCTACATTATCTTTTCAACATAGATCACCGAAAGTGATTAAGTAAAGTGTTCCTTTAAGTTAAGTAAGAACAGTGAGGGGTCATGAATGTTAGGTTTGGTTACGCATAAAATTTCGGACTTTTTATATCATTTTAGCAATGATAGAACACAATTACAAATATTCAGAACAATGAATAAACATGGCACGTTTCTACAATCTAGACATTATCAAGCAACTATCATGGACTTACCTTTTAGCAGCATCTCTTGTTAAATATCTTTCATTACTTTTATTTTAAGTACACTTATTAATTAGCAATCTTTGCTAAGGTTTCTGTGATTTCTTGCACTTTTCTGTTTTTGATTCAATGATGAGACTTGAACTATTTTTGATTCGGTGATTAGACTTGAACTATTTTCGATTTGATCGATGAGGACTTGAACCATCAGAGATTCAGAACCTCAATCAACTACAAGAGAAAAAGTGATATGTAACAACTCAAATTCCTCACCTAAATTAATCAGCGAATAATTCATACGTCACAAATTTTTCTCGCTTAAATCACGGATTACTACAGGCGAGAACTTTCAATTTCTCTACAAATTAGTGATCACGAGGAATCTCACAAATTAAGAATTTGATAACGAAGCTTGATTACTACCTAATGATCCAAAAGCTTATGTTGGCTTTTGATCTATATCCAGCCATTCTGAGAATTTGACTTTAAGTTCCTTAATTAGTTACAAAACGTCAATTTTTCATTATTCAAACAGAACCCCATAATATGTGATAATATACAAATCATTAATCTCCATCTGGTTTAGTAAATTATGACTGTTGGAGTTAGCTGACCAAACAAAACAGAAACAAGATGGTTTAAATTAGTACAATGACACACTAACGACAAGGTTGAATCTCTAGCTAACTCAAGTACATGAAGGGAGTGAAAAAGCGGAGCTTCTGCTATCTACCTAGGTGAGGGTCACCTGGTTACGTTGCAGAACGACATAGGACGAAACCAAAAGGAGAGCTCGGTGCTCTCAGACCCGAAGCACAACCCGACCGAGGAAACCCAGCCAGGACGCCGACCTCGGGCCACCGATCGACGACGCAAGACCCCCAGTCTCTCCGACTGGTCGTCTCCGTCACACCTGTGGCCTTGGATCGCCCATGCACCGGACGAGGAGGGCGACTCGACTGTGAAAATGGTGACTGCTCCGGCGAGTTTCCGCCATTTCCAGTCACCGTCTGAGCTTCTTGTGCTTTTCCGGCTATCCTGGCCTTGGCTTCCACTTCGATGAGCTGACCCATTTGAATGGTGGCGATGGAGGACCAGACCCAGCTCAGAAAGGTCGTTGCTGGTGATGGCCGGCAGGGAGAGGTTGGCGTACCGTCGGACTCGAAGACGGAGAGGAGCCACTTCATGTCGCCGATGGAGGACTCGAGGAGGTTGGAGACCTTGCGGAAGTTGGCGGTGGTGGTAATGGAGAAGACCTGGCGGAGAACGTGGAGATACCACCTAGGTGAGCACCACCTAGGTGGATAGCAGAATTTTCGGTGAAAAAGTATGAAGAAAGAAGTAGAAGAAGGGGAAATTATTACATGGTCCCGGACCATAGTACACGTGGTGGTCCGGGATGATATTATTGGCCCATGTGACTTGTAGTTATTTCTGATTGGCTTCTAATTTAATTTTTCTTTTCTTTTTTAACCCCCTCTGCATGGTCCCCACCAGATTTGAGTGATATTATTGGTTGAGACTACCACATGGCAGTGCCACGTGGTACTCCGGGACTACCTAATAATTCCCCGTAGAAGAAGAGTCAAACTTGTCGTTATCGACGAAACCTCAGCTACTACTTCATCCGTGAATTGATTGGTAGCACAATCCAAAGCATGGCCTGCGCAGTTGCCATCGAATGATTAGAGACCTGTATAGGGTCATTGTTCCTGATGATTTAAATTGAATATTATACCAATCAATCAGCTTGACGTACATATCTTCCATGTTGGCAGTGCAATATTCTGTACATGCCATGCATGTCCGGTAACCACCATCTTTGAATTCTCTAATGCCGACTGAGCTGGTTGTCCGGAACTCCGGATAGCGGGCGACAATAATGACTGATATCACAGTAAGTTGATAGATTATTCTGGCAAACTCCCAATAAAACGCAAACACGATTCAAGAATTGCCTCCCACCAATGGCGGAGAGTTGCTATATTAAGCAAAACCCATTAACCCACTATAAATTTCTTCATCAATTTACATGTAGCAATATTCTCTAGGAAAAAATTTAAAAACCTTCCATCATATTTTGTGAAAACATGAGCATCCAGGTACCCAATTTCAATTAACAGCATGAGTATGAGGATTAATAGAACAAGTCATTGATAGTTTAAGAGAAGGGGTTTTGCTGCAGAGAACAAGGAGCTAAACCCTTTTGGAGTGATAGCACATAGAAAACTATAAAGCTACAAGAAGAGAGAACTCCCTATACCATATAAGCCAAAACAGAGTTCAACTTATAATATTGCTTATATGCCCAGAAGAACAGAAAAATAGTTGTATATGTTTACTATTCTGGGATTGGTTTTGGATCATCCTAGCCTTTGTATTTCAAAGCAATACAATAATGAAGAAAACACTAAATGGTCACACACGGTTCAAATATACCTTCTAGAGAAATGAAAGAGGGAAAGATATGTTTACTATTCTGGGATTGGTTTTGGATCATCCTAGCCTTTGTATTTCAAAGCAATACAATAATGAAGAAAACACTAAATGGTCACACACAGTTCAAATATACCTTCTAGAGAAATGAAAGAGGGAAAGTGACCCAGAAGAATCTCTGGCAGCCCAACCAAAAACCTTCTGAGGGTGTTCTTCTTCTGGTGATTTTGCCATTCTCACAACTCTTCTTCCTACACAGCACTCGGGCAGTGCCTATATACTCCACACAAAATTGTGAAGGTAGGCTTGCATAAAGTTGGATACGGTAAACTTGCACCAGCTATTTCTAAGATAACAGAGCAAATAATCATCACACAAAACAATTAAAGCCGGAAGATATGTAACTAGAGAAATTCAGAAACTGATGTGAGATTAATATGATTACCCAGGTACAATAGGATAGTTGGTGAACCCCCAATCGTTCTTGACAGAATGCAGGTCTGAATGGCAAACCCCCAATACAGGACTTTTATTGTTACATCACCATCAGCATTTTCCCTGCCAATAATTCACAAAGTGACAAAACAGCTCAAGTAAATGACTGCAATCTGCTCTAGTAGTACCACAGTTAATAAGTGATCCTTCAATTTCATCAATTTCATCAATTTCCAGCACAAATTAGAGTAAACGAAAACGAGTCACATGGCCACAAGGGGAGTCCTCCCCCACATTAAGTCGGTACCCCAAACTTTTGAAAGCATCAACCATGATGAAGAACAACCAAGACCAAGACCCATTGCATAACATGGTCTAAACTGTGATAAACAAGAAATATATTTTTACTTGTGATAACCGAAATCTTAGTGCGTCCCAAATTTTTGGAAAAAAAAAAATATATACACACAAAAACACACACATATAATATATTCATATTATATTAGGGAGAAAACATGCTCCCCATTTTTTTTATTGGATTATTAGATTCCAATTGGGAATAACTGTTTTCATATCATCTATACTATTATTGGAAAATGATTTGTGGCCTCAATGAGGCCTAAGATTTGTGGCCTCAATCTTAGGTGTCATGCCATGTCATCTACACAAATCACCTATTTGTCAAATCATGCCACGTAATTCTTGAGAAAAAGACAATCTTATCCTTCCAAAGTCTAATGACTCTAAATTATTTGGTTTTCTACCTCAAAAATTATTTTGGAATGGTTTTCTTTCATTTCTTTTTCATTACACTCATTCTTAGATTTAAATAACAATTTTTTTTTCCTTCAATCAAGAGTAGAAAAAATTTTATGAAATTTAGTCAATAGATTTGCACGTACATTCGATTAACAGATTTGTATAACACATGTATATGAATTCAACCTTTGTTGGGTTCCTGCAAATTTTGAAAATATAATGTGAAAAATACATATTCATATCATTGTATTTATTCATTTGTTCATTGTTTTCTCTTATGTAGCTAGGGTTTAAAAGTTAGATCTGAATTTATTATTTTTTTTTGTTTTTCCCTTATATAGATTATAGATGTTAATTAATGGTTGTTAATGTGTACTTGTTTCTTACCTCTTAATTTAGACATAAGTATTTCCCATATTCAATTTACTAATTCTATATTTTTGTGGATGAAATTAATCAATATTTGGAAAGAAAAGTTAACGTCTATTTCTTGACACATAATTCAATATATTAAATGCCATTTGGGAAGAAAAATTAAAGGAAAAAATTTAATTAAATGAAAGAAAAATATTGATCAAAGAATCTGTAGACATATCTCTTAAATTAATATATTAATAGCTGATATTTTTTTTTCACCTAATTAAATTCATTAATGTAATTGATTCACCTCCTAACATCTAAAAGGAAATGTAAAAGGGTAAAGTTGGTGTTGAAATAGTATGATGTGGCAAGATATATATAGGAATTGAAAAAAATTTTTATTTACTTACATGGCATGACACCTAAGATTTGAGGCCACAAATCTTAGGCCTCATTGAGGCCCTATATCATTGCCCACTATTATTAAGAGAAGAGGTTTTGTTAGCCAAAGTAGACGTAAAATTAGACCATAATTATCTAAAAATATCTTTTAATAAATAGAGGTCATAATCGTAATAAACAAAATAACATAATAAAATTTTAATTTAATTCCCCCTAAAATCTATCTCTATAATTTCCCACTTTCACAATTCTACAGCAAAAGAGGGAAAAAAAAAACTTCTAAAACTCCCCACACACAGAGTGTGTGTTTTGGTCTAGTTAATACATAAGAGAATAGGCCTTATGGTTAAATTTACATAATTCCTTCAAATGCCCTTCTTTGATTAAATTGTTTCAATAGAAAACCTAACATGTTGCATGGACAATATGGTAAAAAGATAAAAAAGAAAAAAGAAATAGGTAGGAGTGAGATAACTCTTCCAGATAAAACTGAATAACTTCCATAATTATTTTATGATATAATTTCTCCTAATAAAAGTCTTTTAAAATATTTTTTTTGTTGTTGTTGGAAGTCTTTTAAATTGTTTCAACAACGTAAACTAGTTTTCTGCTCACATGCTTTGCATGTGTAAAAATTTTTAAAGTATATATTGATAAAAAAAAATAGAAGTTATTTGAAAAAAAAAAAAATGAAAGTTATCTGAATTGTGGGTGGTTATTGCAGACATGGGTAGTTAACTATCTGAAAATTATTTTTATTTTATTTTTTACATGATTTTTAATTTTTCTATTTACCATACTACCACTCAATTAAAAATTATCTAAAATTAATATAACGTCTAAGAATTTGATTGTCTTTTCACACTAATCTATACTATTATTAAGAGAAGAGAGCTTGCTCTTTAAAACTGAATTTTTTTTACCAATTTAACCTTTATATAAAAAACTATGAAATATAATTAATCAATAAGGATAATATGGTAAATTGTAAAATAGAAAAAAAAATTTTAAAACAAAAAATAAGGTAGTTGTACGGAAGTTTTTCCACTATTTTTAATCCACTGTTTTTAACTTCTCTCCACACACATATGGGTGAGCTCTGCTAGTGTAATATAGTACTGTCCGTGTTTAACCATTAGTAGGCCTGCACTAATTTATTGCAAAATGTTTTCGCGGGAATGTAAGTTGTGTCAAGTCTCATGAGACCGAAAAACATCACTATTCATAGCAGGCAACACCATCACAAAAGAAAGAAAAAAAGAAAGTTTTAACTAATAACATGTTAATTGGAGAAGCAAATAAATGAGTACAAGGAAGGGGTAGTTCTCAATTAGGAGTTTACCAGCGACTCCTTTGCGTAGTGAAGATTGGAATACGAGGTGCCAAGTGTGGTACGTTGTTGCAAACCACTCTGTAACTGAATCAATAGGAGGGGTCTCTTTCCTTCATAACTTTACCTTTGTGCTCCCACATGGTTGGTTGCATCTTGTTTTAACTAACAAAATTTCTCCTCTTAATAATAATTTAAAGTAAAGTCCTTAATTATAGGATATCCTTAAGACCGTGTTCTGAAAATTTCAAAAAAGGGGAGCAATCTTACATAAATATTTTATTTTGACTAACAAAGATTACAAAAAATAATAGTTTAAATTAAACTCCTTAATTATAGGATATCCTTAAGACCGTATTCTGAAAATTTCAAAAAAGGGGAGCAATCTTACATAAATATTTTATTTTGACTAATAAAGATTACAAAAAAATAATAATAATAATAATAATATTAAATAGAGTCAATTGATACACGCTAACGAGACACAAATTTAGCGGTTGTTCAGATTCTGGTATATTTCGGGAAATTAAACTTGGTGGGCCATGGGCCCAAGTTCTGGTAACGTCCCCTAATTTTTTTTTTCTTTTAGGAAATGTGCTCCCCTATAAATCTATAATCATTTATATAATATAATATCTTTATTAATTAAGCCAATTCTGTAGACAATGGTTAAAATTTTGAAGTACCTATAATACCCATTGTTTATTAATATGAAGAATAACAACATTTTCATCATGAGAAGGTGAAATTGATATTAGCCATAAAACTGAAAATAACTACCCGTGCACTATCCATTTATTTTATTTTTATTTTTCAATCTTTATCTATTTTCATAAATTTCAAAAATAAACGGCCAAATGGCACGCACAGAGTGCGTGTCAAGAGGCTAGTAATATATTATATAGTATTCCACATTCCAGGCTGTTTATCATATGATTGATTATAATTAATGATTTATATTTCTTTCGTGCTTACAAATTTTCGAGTCTAATACGGAAACGATTAAACAAATATTTATTAACATCAATATATAGGACCCTTCTAGGGGGATCCTTATAACATATTTTATTAACATCGACGATATTTCACATTTGGAAATCATTTCATGATAATCTTATTATCTATACTAGTTAAATGTCTTTCTCAATATCTATACTATTATTAAGAGAAGAGGCTTTGTTAGCCAAAACAGAAAAAATGTACCATAATAACCCTGAGTTAGTAAAAAACTTTAACACTCATAAACAGATAGGGTAAATAGTCCCATTTATATAAACAGAAAATAAAAAAAATATAAAAGTAGGAAGCAGATAAGTACAGAAAAAAAAACCACAAACTTCCACAAAAAAACTACCCACTCTTTATTTTAAATATATCAATTTTCACACGCATAGTGTGTGGGTGGGGCCCGTCTAGTAAAATTAAGCAATATTCTCATCACCCATTCAACTGCAGTAATATCTTCTCAAAAGAATTGGCCAAGAATTGTTGCTTGACTAGTACACACACACACACGTTGCTTGACTAGTACACACACACACACACGTTGCTTGACTAGTACACACACATACACATACTAGAATCTGAACATGCATTAGCGCATGTGTCAACCTCTTAATTAATATACTCGTTATCGTGTGTCAATTGGCTCTATTTACACACACACACATATACTAGAATCTGAACAAGCATTAGTGCATGTGTCAACCTCTTAATTAATATACTCGTTAGCGTGTGTCAATTGGCTCTATTTAATTTTTTTATATCTTTGTTTGTCTAAATAAAATATGAGAAATTTTAAATACACCCCCTCAATTACTTAATGCACATCCCTTATATTTTTTGTCTCATTTTTTCATCAATCTTCCATCTATGCTCCTCCTCATTAAATAAATAAATGAGAAAAAATTAAGGAAAAAAATAAAAAAAAGGTCGGCTATGTATCATAAATTTTTGTTTGATACATTTTTTTTTGTTATATTATGGAATTAATTGCTAATTGATTTCAGAACATATCAATATGGTAATTATTAATGGCCTTTCTTATTTCTCACATAAATGAGGTTGGTATATTGCTAGAAGATTGAATAACTTAACTTTTTTATCTTTGTTGTTTTTCAAGTTGAAAATCTTGATGCCTCAAAGATTTTATAATATTATTCAATGTATGTCAATATCTTCGTGATCGATATAGTCATGGTTAATATTAAAATCAGTGAAGAATGAGCCATGCGGGTTGTTTTCCAAACAAAGTGATTGAACATGAAGTATTCATGCATCCAAGATATATTTGATGGTTTTATAACTTCCTTCAATATGTTTCAACCAATTTGGTTGCTTTATAATTCTTCATATTGACTACAATAATTTTATCTATCATTGACGTTCACGTATGATCATAAAGAGACGTAGATTGTATTTTTTTTTTTGAAGGGGAACGTAGATTGTATTATGAAGACAAGGAGAAAATTTAACCTATATATAAGAAAATATTTAATTAATATTTTGATATATAAAGCATTTATTCTTATTTTATTTTTGTGGACTCTTCTTTGTTTTTATTTATCAATTAATGAAGAGGGGTATAGATGGAAGTTTGATGACAAAAAATATAGGTGGTGTGCATTAAGTAATTGGGGATGTCTATATAAAACTTCTCATAAAATATATATGTAGTAAGATTGCTCCCCTTTTTTGAAATTATCAGAATACAGTTTTAAGGATATCCAAGGACTTTAATTAACATTGTTTTTTTTTTTTTAGGTGAAAAGGTCAATCTCATTCAGTATTTCAGTAAGTACTACAATAATGATTTGCCCATAGGGCCGTCAGTAGAATCCATTACATAGAGCACACAATCCTAGCACACCCCTCACACGAGCATACTACTTAGCATACCCCTAGCACACCTACTTTTTTAGATTAAGCGCAAAAACAAGAAACAAAGTAACCCCGAAATCAATAAATTACCTATGAGGCTACTTGTTACTTGTCGAACTTCCCCACTCAAAAAAAGAAAATAATAGAGCCATCATCATTCCTTGAAAAATGATAATAACCCAAAGCAAAAATAAAAACAATGACCCTAATCATGCTATGAGCCCAAGTTAAACCAGCCCACGCTAACCCAATAGGCCCAATTATGAGAAACCCTATCATAAGCCCAAAGCCACCAAGAACAATTGCAACCCTGGTGGCCTCCAACCCACTACCGCCGCTAGAGCCAACAAGGCTGCCGCCAGCAAGAACACCATAGCCACCATCATCCTTGTACTGAGAAGTGCAGAACCGTATTAGATCATAGCCTGCAAGAGGGACAAGACCTTGACCACTGATTGAAAAGCCAAAACTCGGTGTCGGTGCCCATTCACCCATGGATATAGCTCGCATCATCTCTCCTCAGTAGTAGGGTCACGGTCACCCACCACAGCAACATCATAGAGAAGGAAGCCCAGTCTGGATTCACCACCGCCTCTAGTAGAAGAGCCTCTGTAATACCCCAAAAAATCCAAATTATTTTCGAGGACATTTTGAATGATTTCGTAGTCATGGAAGGAAGTAAGAAGCTTTGAGGAGAGAAGGGGAGTAGAAGGGAGAGCGTTGTCCCCCTTTCGATTCCAAGGTACAAGACCACCATCAACTAAAGTCGATCAAGTCGATCGCCGTCGAGAGATCTCCCTTGCTAGAGTCGGGACGAGAAGGTGAGGGATCGCTCCTACGCTGCCATCGTCAATAAACCAGAATGGACGGGATGCCCATCCATATTGATTGGAACTTCAGAGCCACCATGAATCACCACGGCCAGAAACCCTAGAATACCCCAGAGGAGAGCAAAAAAGGACATCTCGGAGATGTATGGAGTTGGATGGAGAGATGAGAATCTTAAGTTAGCAACTCATGTATTATGTAATTGTATGATTTTTAATTAACATTGTTAAAATAGATTAAAAGAATTCCAACAACAACAAAAAAAACATTTTAAAAGACTTTTATTAGGAGAAATAAAATCATACAATAATTATGGAAGTTATTTAGTTTTATCTAGAACATTTATCTCACTCCTGCCTATTTCTTTTTTTAATTTTTTTGTTTTTACCATATTGTCCATTTTTTTTGTTTTTACCATATAGTCCATGCCACATGTTTGAATTTCTATTAAAACAATTTAATCAAAGAAGGGCATTTGGAGGAATTATGTAAATTTAACCATAAGACCTATTCTCTTAATTAATACTGATATAGAGCCCTTCTAGTAAGGGATCCCTTTTTTTTGGCCATTTCAAAGAATCTCTTGTGGAACCTATTTTTAATCACATATATACATCTCGACCGTTCAGTTCTGAGAACTCCAAAAGTAAATCACTTATGTAAATTTTTAGCCAAATTGATGATAGCTTGGATATCAAACAAAATTAAATCAATAGACGAACCAAATTAGTCAAACTTGAACTGTTCATGTTTGTAAGTGTAAATCATAGTTATGAATGTCTTAACAATTATCAATTTGGCTGAAAGTTTACAAAAGTGATATACTTATATGCATCATATGATCAAAAAGTTGATCTAATAAGTAATAAGTGACCCTTAAAAATGGCCAAAAAATGGAACCCCTTAGAATGGCCCTATATATATGTATAATATATATGTATATATATATATGTGTGTGTGTGTGTATATATATATATACAGATCCTATTCAGAAGGAGCTTCGCTTTGAAAATTAACATGTGAAGTTCGAGTTTTGAGTCACTTTTCGGTCGCATATTCACATCTCGACCGTTCATTTTTTAGGTACTAGTGTATTGATCGTCTCTACAAATTTTCAGCCAAAATGATGATCGTTAAGGTATTGATAATTTCCTTAAAGCTAGTACGGTTCAGGTTGACAGATTCAGTCCGTCCATTGGTTTAAGCGAGTTGGATACCTTAGCAATCATCAATTTGGCTGAAAATTTGCAGAGATGATCCATACACTAGCACCTAAAAACAGAACGGTCAAGATGTAAATATGCGACCGAAAAGTGATCTAAAACTCGAACTTCACACGTTAATTTCAAAGTGGAGCTCCGCTCTGGATACGATATGTATATATATATATATATATATATAGGCCCGATCAGAAGCGGACGCTCGCACTTTAGCTAAAGTGCTGAAGTCGATGCAGCAGGAGGCTTCGAGGAAGCGGGGGCGGCTAGGGGATGGCCGGAGGCATCCCAAACCTCTTCTGGGCGGCGTTCAAGGTCGAAGGAGGTCGGGCTTGCCGGTTTATGGGCAGCCACCTTACCTGCAGTTGCAGGTTATGTGCAGCACCACAGAACTGTTGCCGGCGACTCCACCGGACCGCAGACCCCTCCGCACGACCCCTAGCGTCCCTCAGGCAAGCCAAGCCGCGCCGTCGCCTCTCTATCAAGGCCAGAGGAGCGACGTCCGCACTTTTTCGGGGCTGTGGACGTCCGCTCTCGAACGGCTCCATGTGTGTGTGTGTGTATATATATATATTAGGTACATATTAGTCAAGTAACGATTCTTGGCCAATTCTTTTGGGAAGAGTATTGCCGCAGTCGAATGGGTGACGAGTTTATGAATGATTGCTTGATTTCATATATTAAGAAAGACATGTTTACTAGTATAGATGATGAGACTATCATGAATATCATGAAATGATTTCAAAATATGAAATATCGTCGAAGATAATTACCATTGTAATATATAGAAATTACATTTAAAGATCTTTAATATTTTAATATTATTGTTTTTATTTTCTGTGCCCAGCATACTTAAATATCTGATTGCAGAGGCGAACTGTGTGAAGTGTGACAAAGCACTGTACAACGGTTGGACTTGTGCTTTTGGAACTGGAACATTGCTTCTATTCTTACTCTTCTTCTTTTTTTTGGTTTTATGTTTTTTCGTTCAAACCTTACACGCAATGTAATATTAGAGAATAAAGATAGGGTGGAAACAAACATCCTTACACTCAATGTAACAAACATCCTTACACGTAATGTAATCTTTATTCGCTAATAAGAGACAAAGAGCCTTCTATGGACCAAGGTCCACCTGCACGAAAGCAAAAAATCAGTTATTTTACCACCCAAATGGCCCATTTTACCTTCCATTATGCCTATGATCCACCTACACTTTGGTCCATATTAGAATACAAACCAAAACCTCCCTAATGAAACACGACAGACAAGGATGAAACAAACTGACAAAACGAAATTGTGGTACAGCACAAAATTCTGCTCTACTCATTCAGAATCTTCTACTCTTCAGCTTTAAAGATGTTGGAAGTGAATGGCTCTCTGATCACCTCTCACTTGGGGCGTTTTTCCACACATTCACTCAATTAAGGATCAAACAGTCAAAGATAATAAGATTGAGAGAATAATTTGTATTGATGTTTAACAGAAGAAGATTGAATTCTTTTCTACTTCCTTGCTCTTACTCAGAAGAGGTAATTATATACATGATACATTCTAATCTACAGTGGAGGTAATAGACAAAGATCCACAAAACAGGTTGCTTTTACTTTTCCATGTTTTGTGGTTTCCATGTTTCCCTCACGCTAACACTCCCCCTCAAGTTGGCGCATACACGTCAACCATGCCTAACTTGCTTAGTGAGTCATAAAACGCCTTCCTAGAAACTCCTTTGGTAAGTATATCTGCAAGTTGCTCTTCAGTTGGAACAAAAGGAAAGCTAATAATTTTTGCATCTAGCTTCTCCTTTATAAAGTGACAATCAACCTCCACATGTTAGTACGATCATGTTGTACTGGATTCTGTGATATGTCAATGGCTGCCTTGTTGTCACAATACAACTGCATAGTACTTTGAGTTTGAAACCCAGATCATGTAACAGATTTCTTAGCCACAGCAATTCACACACTCCGTGAGCCATACCTCTATCGGCTCAGCACAAGCACTAGATCGTGCCACAACTTTCTGTTTCTTACTCTTCCATGTAACCAAATTACCTCCCACAAAGGTAAAGTAACCTGATGTTGACCTCCTGTCTGTAATATTTCCAGCCTAATCTGCATCTGTAAAGCCACAGACCTCAAGGATGTTGTTGTGTTTAGAGAACAAAGCTCCCCTTCCTGGAGCTGACTTCAGGTACTTTAAAATTCTCATAACTGCATCCATGTGACTTCTCACTTGGGTTATGCATGAACTGACTCACCACACTCACTGCATATGCAACATCTGGTCTAGTATGAGCCAAATAAATCAAGCGCCCAACTAACCTTTGATAGCGAGCTCGATCAGTAGGTACCTGATCTGGATACTCAGCTAAACAATGATTCTGTCAATAGGAGTATCAACAGGTCTACAATCCAACAAACCTGTTTTGTTAGCAAGTCAAGAACACTTCCTCTGGCACAGGTAGATCCCTTCTCTCCCCCTGGCTACCTCAATTCCTAAGAAGTACTTAAGTTCACCCAAGTCCTTCATCTCAAACTCAGAGGCTAGCTGTCTCTGCAGTCTATCCATCTCAACAGTATCATTGCCGGTGATTACCATATCATCCACATAAATAATTAGAGCTGTTACTTCCCTTGTTGATGCTTGAGGAACAAGGTATGATCTGAGTTGCTCTGTTTGTAACCAACCTTCCTCATGAATTGTGAAAACTCCCAAACCAAGCACGAGGCGATTGTTTGAGACCATACAAAGACTTTCTCAATTGCATACAAAATCACCAGGAGAAGCAACTACATACCCAGGTGGAAGGGTCATGTACACTTCCTCGGCTAACTCTCCATGAAGAAATGCATTCTTAACATCAAACTGTCGGAGTGGCCAGTTTAAACTAGCAGCAAACGAGAGCAGAACCCGAATAGTGTTCATCTTGGCAACAGGAGCAAACGTTTCATCGTAGTCTATACCATACATCTGAGTAAACCCCTTTGCTACAAGGCGTGCTTTGTACCGGTTTACTGATCCATCTGCATTATGTTTCACAGTAAACACCCAACGAAAACCAACAGCCTTCTTGCCTTCTGGTGACAGCACAAGTTGCCAAGTATTGTTCTTCTGCAATGTCTCCATCTCTTCCTCCATTGCCTTCCTCCACTTTGGATTTCCCAATGCATCCTGCACTCTGTTAGGTACTGATACAGCAGATATTTGATTCACAAATGATTCATATGACTTAGACAATCTCCTAGTGGACATATAATTAGCTACTGGGTATTTTGATTTGGCAGTAAGAGAAGGTTCATATCTTTTGGCTGATTGACCTCGAGTGGTCCTATTTGGTAACACATATTGCTCAACTTTAGACTCACTATTGCTAGTACCAGTGGGGACATACCTCAAATGGGTGATCTTCAGTACCAGGAAGTTGTGGGTCAGGGGTAGAAGTGATGGTAGGAGCTTCTGCTTCTGAGGTGTGATGAGCTGTTGCTTTCAATTGGATCCGTCAAAATACCTCTGCCTGTGTGACTTCTCGCAATGCTGATTCCTCCCCCTCTCCATGATACAGCTCTTCAAAATATGAATTCTCCCCCTGAAGAGCTGTATCTGAGGAGGAAAAATAACTCATGTCCTCAAAGAAAGTAACATCCATAGTGACATAGTACTTTCTGGTTGGTGGATGATAGCACTTGTACCCTTTCTGATAACCTCCGTAGCCCACAAACACACACTTAAGCGCTCGGGCATCCAACTTAGACCGCTGGTTTTTAGGAATATGGACAAACAACACAACCAAAGACACGAGCTGGAAGGTTATGAAATGAAGGTAAGGAACATGAGATGCAAGAACCTCAAATGGAATTCTTCCCTGAAGGACACTAGATGGAAGACGATTGATAAGATGGGAGGAAGCATGAGACAGCATCGGCCCAAAGATACTTAGGCATATGAGCACTAAAGAGAAGGGCACGAGCCATATCAAGTAAATGACGATTTTTCCTTTCAGACACTCCATTTTGTTCTGGTGTTTGTGGACATGTGGTTTGGTGAACAATCCATGGGTTTTGAAAAACTCTTGGAAACATGATTAACATATTCCCCCCCATTGTCAGAACGAAGACTTTAATGGTGCTATGGTATTGTGTTTGAACAAGAGTACGAAAAGTTTGAAAAGCTGGAAAGACTTCATCTTTGGTTTTAAGAAGAGCAACCCATGACAATCTCGTACAATCATCAATAAATAACACAAAATATCTCATACCGAACACAGTGGGTTCTCAGAAGGTCCCCAAACATCAGAATGAATCAACTCAAAAGGAATAACACTTTTATTAGAAAACTAGGAGAATAAGTAGCACGATGACTTTGGCCAAAACATGTTTCACAATGTAAAACAGACTCATCCACACCAATAAACAGAGTAGGCATGGTTTTTCTCATAAGACTAAAAGATGGATGCCCTAAACGGCGATGCCACAACCAAATTTCACTTAGCTTATCAGAATTCGAAGTCAAAGCGGCGCGGGACTGTGCTCCTGGTTTCTCCCCTGCGTATGTCTGATCCAGATGGAACAACCTGCCCCTCAGATACCCCCGACCAATTAACTCCCTGGTGAGAAGATCCTGAAAAATCACATACATAGGATAAAAGGTTACGGAACATTTAGACTCAGTATTCAACTGTGGAACAGATATCAGGTGATGAGACAAGTCAGGCACGTATAACACATTATGAAGTTCTAAAGTGGGAGTAATACGCACTCCCTGACCCTAACACAGGAAAAGCCTCACCATTGGCATTGGTGACATAGACACTGAAGGGGAAGACAATTCAGTAAAATATGATTTATCATAAGTCATATGATCGGAGGCACCAGAATCAATAATCCATGTATCAGAACCAACAAAGTTAGAGACCTTTAAAGCCATACCAATCTTATCTTACCCCGACCAGCTATAGAGGCTGTAGGAGTAGCCCCACTTGCTGTATGATGATCGTGTCCAGCCACTCCATAGAAATCTAGTTCTTGGACCAATTGAACAGCAGCTGCTTTTGCCTTAGGATGATAACCTTGCTTTTTAGGTTTGAGGTGCGGGTTCAGTTTCCAGCAAGTCTCTCGAACATGCCTAACATCATTGCAATAAGCGCATTGTGGACGAGAGCGATTAGGAAAGCCTGGTGGAGGTCCTTGCTGATAAAGTGGGACCGATCTCTGCTGTTGGAGAAATGGTGCTGGTGATTTTGCTTGAATGGCTAGGCTAGACACTTCAACCCGTGCATGTTTGATACTGTCCTGTTGAGATTCATCCTTGCGGATGTATGTAAAAGCTGTGTTTAGGCTAGGAGGGTCTGTCATTCTGAGCAATTCTCCTTTGGCATTGCTATGCTTATCATCAAGCCCTCTCAAGAATACATGAACTCTTTCAAGTTCTTTTTCCTTCTGGTACCACACAAGATCTTCCTGATTCTTGATCTTGCAAGGACGCTTTTGATCAATTTCAGCCCATACATTCTTTAGCTTGGTGAAATACACAGCTACTGGTTGCCCATTCTGTTGCATACTAGCAGCTTTGCACATCAATTCATGAACCTGTATAAAATCAGACTCATTTGTATACAGATCCCCTAATGTTTTCCATATTGCTTCCGTAGTCTCACACCCTTCTACCAACTGTAGCACATCTTCAGTCATAGCTTTGAATAAGATCGCCATCACAGATCCATCATCATCCTCCCACTTAGTATAACTATCCACATCCTCCTCACTAAGAGCTTTAGTTGTTCCAGTCACATGCCCCATCTTGTGTATCCCACGGAGATAAACAGACATAATCTTCTTCCACGTTCAGAAATTGGTACCGGTGAGTTTGGTACCCCCAAAAGATCCACCTTCTGAGCTTTTAACAAAAACTTCAACCTTCTGGACCTCACTGATCTTAGAATTGGAACTCTGATCTTCTTTCGTTTCTCCCATTGAAAGGTTACGGAATGTCTCAAAGTAGGCAGCGGAGATAAGACAAACAGAAGGTTTGCTTTAATTGCTCAGTCTGTTGGCTTTGCTTTAATAAGACAAACAGGAGGTTTGTTAGATTTGCTTTAATTGCTCAAACTGCGAAGTCCCGGTCTAATAGACCAACAGGTATGGACGGAGGACGCCAACAATCTGGACGACGTTGGAACGATGTTGGCTGGGCTGCAACCGGACTGGGCTGCAACGAATTGGACTGACGAATTGGACTGCAACTGGACTGATCTCCAAACCAGATTGGGCTGAGAAGAGTGACGGCAATCCCTGAAGATGAAGCCGATCGAAGATGAGCGCCGGCGATCTTGAATTGAAGATGAATGCGATCTGGACGGGGATGAAGCCGATCTGAAGAATCCGGTTGATGATGAGGAACGATGGTGGTCTGGGAAGAGCAGCGAAGTGACGCAGTTGATCTTTGGCACCGGAGGAAGACGAAGGCGGTCTGGAGAGACGAGGCCGGTCTGAGAAGCTAAAGGCGACCACTCTTTGCAGGCTGGTCGGGGAACTGACGCCACAGATGGAATTTCGAGGTCGGGCCTGGAGCTGCAGGTTCTGGGTTGAGGTCGAAGTTGGCGTCCGATCTTTGCCGGAAATGGGTTTTAGGTTCGAGAAAGACGATGTCGCTGGAATTCGGTGAACCCGATCTGATGAGCGAGTCTGGTGAGCGAGTGAAGAAGCTCTGGAACGAGTGAAGAAGATCTGGAGGCGAACTTGTTGGAATCCGGTGATCTGTTGTAGATGAGGACGAAGTGATGCCGGATCCGAAGTTGAGGACGGCGATCTCACAGATGAAGCCTGGAATAGATGGAGGAGGCTGACGATCTAGAAGATGGCAGACGTCGTTGGTTGAAGGCGGCTGGCCTGATGTTGAAGAAAGCTGACTGATAATCGTCGAAGTCCAAGAAGAAGATGGTCAGATCGTTCTTGAACGGACAAGAGACAAAGTCCTCTCGGATCTTTGCTCTGATACCAAGTCAAAGATAATAAGATTGAGAGAATAATTTGTATTGATGTTTAACAGAAGAAGATTGAATTCTTTTCTACTTCCTTGCTCTTACTCAGAAGAGGTAATTATATACATGATACATTCTAATCTACAGTGGAGGTAATAGACAAAGATCCACAAAACAGGTTGCTTTTACTTTTCCATGTTTTGTGGTTTCCATGTTTCCCTCACGCTAACACAAACCAGACTCTCGGGGATCTATTTGCTAAAGGAGATTCCATCTTAAAGGCTATGAATAATCCTTCTAGCTAGCTACAATACTTGGAAATGGGTTCTATCTGGAGCTCGCCTTGAAGAAGATAGAGAAGAAAGAGAAGGTCGCTAGGGAAGGAAGCCACTGGCCGGGGCGGCTAGGGTAAAAGCCTGAGAGAGGCTCTTTTGCATATTAACAGGAAATTTCTTCCTCGGAGTTAATATTATGGTCTTTACTCATTACTTTCAGTTTACTCCTAATTGTCGTAGAAATTGCTAACAGAACAAGATCACCATTTTCTATTTTACTGGTTTAAATCAAGCGTCTTCAATTAGCATATTAATATATTTGTCAGCAACTGAACTGTTAAACTTCCATTACATTTCAGAAAATTAAACTTGTGATCTATCAGTGCATTTAAAACCACTCAGAGCAACTAGAATTCAGAAGAAACATAACCCATCCACCATACGAGTTCCCTACCAGGCCTACAACTATGTCAACTAGAAACAACAAAAAGCTGGGTCTCCATTCTTGAATCTTGAACCACATAGCAAAACTTCAACTGATAGATCGTAGACTTCCGTTGCTCTATTACTCTGATTCAGGGGAGCCACCTGGGACCAGCTGGCATTGTGCACATAATATTAGAAGATTGATGAGTTAAGCTTGCAGATAATAGTTTGAACATAGATGATCAGATGCAAATTTTAATGGGTGGAGAATTATCTGGGATATTGGAATTTCTTATGCAAATCTTTTGCAAGAGTTTTGAAACGAGGTCACAGAAATTTTACAACCACATGCAGAAGAACTGAACTGAATTATAATTTCCATCCCAATACTCACAATGGCAATGTTGTTTCCGTCGAGTAAAATCTGACCAAGCTTGGTTATCCTTCTTCCTTCAGCAGTAATCTACTGTGATACAAAGAGATAAGCACACATTAAACAATACAAAAGCTTTTCAATAGTAGTAGGTACAAAAATAACACAAAATGTCAGCTAATCATTCAAGTAAGTAGTCAAAACTGCACACGCACGCGTGCACACACACAACCAAAATAAGATAGAGAAAAGGGGAGGACAGAGGCCTGTCGAAAACCAACAAGAGAACGTGACTAAGCACTAATCAGATATGTCTACATAAGTACATTCCATTGAGAAGAGTTTCCCAGTACCTCATATCAGCAAAGAAGCCAAATAGCCAAACAATAAAACCAAACATATGAGGCTATTGACTTCTCTAAGAGTATGGACAATAGACATGTCAGAAATATAGATAGCTAGCTCTATGACTATTAACCAACTGTAGTAGTAGTAATTGCATGACATGGTTTAAATGTGCACTGATGGAGCAATTTTTTCCCCAGTTATACTAAATGAATACAGTTCCATCTTTCCCATTTAAAATCCAAAAAGTAGTAATGACTAATGAGTCCAGCTGCTTTTTGGGTGTGGTTTTGGAAATCAATCCTCTGTTATGCTCGATTCTATGTTTTTGGACATTTTAGGGATGCTATCGGGCTTGCCTTTCTAAAAAGAAGAAGACGAAAAAGTAAAAAAAAAAAAAAAAAAAAAAAGGAAAGATGAAAACATTATGGTCTTTGTCAAGATTCCTGTCTCCTGGTCAAGTTGGCATTCCATGGATTCCTCGTTCCTTTTGGTATTTCGGGAATGAATGTTCTCACTCAAGGAAAGTGCTGGAGGTACGGTGGAAGGATTAGGATTTGGGTGTTTGGTA
>JANPXK010000828.1:0-12418 GCA_024704745.1 Rosa lucieae
AAATTTGCTTACGATAATACCCTTTTATTACTTTGTTATTCATCCCCCTTTCTAAGATGATAGTTTGAACTGTAGGTTTGGCATGTGTGGAAAGAAGGAATAGCCTTAGATATTGTGGATTCATCGCTACAATCGTATAAGCATGATGAAGTCTTGAGATGCATTCAAATTGGACTGTTGTGCGTGCAAGAAGATTCCAAGGACCGGCCAGCCATGTCATCCGTTGTGTTCATGTTGAGTGGTGAGGCATCTCTTCCATCTCCTAAGCAGCCTGCATTTGTCCTCAGAAGAAATTCCAGCAGTGCTGCTGATTCAAAAGAATTGCATTCTATTAACGACTTAACAATAACTACTGTGGGAGCTCGATAATGAGCAAACTCTTTTTTTATCCCTAATTTACACCATTTTTCTTTATATTGTGTTACACTCAGACAACAAGCATTAATTCAAGAAAGTAATCAAAAAGAGGCTTGTGCACACGACCCTTTCTGGTGTATTCGCATTCCGTTGCGATTGCTGTTGGGGATTTGACAAAGGCTAACATGTTGAAGGAAAATCGATTTAGTGTGCCTTATCAAACTAGGAGTAGTAATAGGAGAGAATGTTCTAGATTTCCTAGTCCTACTCGGATTAGTTTTCCTTGTAACATTAGAGCATGTACTTTGTAATCCCTATATATAGGGCTCCTATTCTCAATAATGAAATACAGTTCTCTCATCAATTCTCTCTCAAAATCTCTTTTACTTAAACACGCTATCAGCACGAGTTCTAACCACAAAACAAAAACCAAAACCCAAAAATCTTCTTTCACCACCGCAGCCCCTAGCTCGAGCTAGCCGAGCCTTCCTTGCAGCCTGCCCTCGCGCGTCCGGCGCTACGTGCCCCTGCTCTCCTTCCCTACAGCCCACGCGCCCGTGCGATTGCAGCTCTGTATCGCTGCCCTGCAGCCTCACCGCAGCCCCTGCTGCCTTGCACACTGCCCCTGCAGCTTTGTGTCAAGCTGCTGCTACCCCTGCAACTTTGCTGCATCTCTCGGCTGAGTCCCCCACTGCATCCTCTCGGACAGCCGCGTGTCCCTGCTACCCCTGTAGCCCTTCCAGCCAGCCAAACTGCCACCATATCGGCCTAGCTTCCTGCAATACTCGGCAGCAATCAAACCTTTTTGCTGCCATCACCATCGAACCACCTAAATAAGCTCCCTACCTCGACATACATAATCTCAAGTTTTCAAGCTTTGAATTAACAAGTAAGTATTTACATTAAAGTTCCCGCTTTTCGAAATTTAATTTCTCCTTGTTTTTCTTCGGGGACTTGCAACCTCACTTCTTCTACATCCCACCTTTCTTATAACGTGGGTTCAATTCTTGAAAAGTGGAATCGTGGGGATTCACGCAATTAACGAACTAAGAGCGTTCGTAAGACTACGGACTAAGAGTGTCCGTAAGTATCGATTTATGACCATATAAACATCATTGTTCCGGTCTAATCCAATTATTCTTGGAAATAGATTTCTTAGTAGCATAGCTCGGAAATCTTATTATTTAGTTGTCGTGGAAGCATTGACTCCGAAACTAACTTTTTCCTGTTTCATCTTTCAGGATGTCAAACACGAACAAACTCGATTTTGTTCCATTGGATTATGCAGGCAAATGATATTTATACTGGGCCATTGGCATTGCGACCCATCTTACTGCCCAAGATTTATTGCATACAATCCAAGAGCTTTGTCATATAGAAACAGCTCCAAACCCTCAAACTGAGAAAGATAATTCCAAGGCACTTGACTTCATGAAACGTCACATGGATAGTGACCTCCAGTTTGAGTTCATAAATGAGGATAGCGCTATAAAGCTTTGGCAAGCGCTTCGCGAACGATATGGCAATGTTCGTGACTCCATCCTTCCGAATACAGAAGCAGAATGGAAAGATCTTCGCTTCTCTGAATTTGACACGGTCATGCTATTTTATTCTGAAGCCCTCTGCATCAGAGTAATGATGCGTCTTTGTGGAAAGATGATCACAAAAGACCAGTTGATTGAGAAAACCCTCAATACCTTCCCCGTCTGTGTTATGAGGTCCTCTGACTTATTCCAGACTCATGTAAATGCAAGACGGATCACAAGTTTCCAACAGCTTATTGAAGCTATGGCCACTGCTGAAAGACATAGCAATGAACTTGTGAAAAGAGAATTTGATAGGCTTCAAGATAGCCATCAAGAGCATCGTCTTATGGCTAGAGAAAGTCGCCATCGACGTCATGATCCATACGATCGAAATGCTCAAGAAGGTAATTGCCCAAGGCGACAATCGCACGACCGTAGGAGGCGTGACTTTGAGGGAAGAAGGGTTGGAAACCATGGAGCCAACATTGGTCATGGTCATCACTTTCCAATGCCACCAGTCCTAGGGACTATGCATATTGCGCCAATGCGCCTCAATTAAGGGAGAATCCTCTTTATGGTGTCTATTTCTGATATGGAACGTCTGATCAATGGACCTGAATTTGCAATGTACCTACGAAGGTAGTCACATGATGGTGATCAAGACATCGAGTTCACAAAGACTTTAAATCTGGCGATGAAGACAAAATGCCGCAGATTTTTATTTTTAGAATAGTTTTTATTATTTCCAAGAATTATGTAATGGCAATTATGCCTTAGTCAATAAATGACATTTTGTATTAACTCTTTCTCATGTGGCTCATCCAATGAATTATGATGTCTAGGAAAGTAATTGAGATTAGTGGTACTTAAGAGAGCTTCGCTCCACCGACATCTCTCTCTACTTCCCTGGTCATATTTGATTGGAGTTACCAAACGGATTGAGCGACTACGATTTGTCTAAATTTGATTTTTATTTTGGATAAGATAAATGGTCACGAAACTTTGATGTAATCATTGGCTATTATTAATAAAGTATTGATTTATTTTATCTCATGTCGTTGACATATTTTTTGAACTTTATTACTTCAAAGATATAAGTGCCAATGGTTTTCATGTGGAAACAAATTGTGAGAATGGACAAGAGTTCCTTTGCATCACCTCTAATGACTACGGAAATAAACGAGTATTAGAGAAACTTATTGTCGCTCTAGTGGGTTGTATGCAACCACTATTCGAGTCATTGAATCCAATCATGTTATGAGAGATGATTTATGGGATTCTGACACATATAGGGTTTGGCATGACCGTTTGGGACACCCAGGTCGTGATATGATGATCCGTATATTAAAGACTTCATACGGACATCCCTTTTTCAAAACGAAAGGAAGTAAAAATCAGATTTTGGAATCCGAAAGAGCCCCTGCGCCTCAAGGCGTCGTTCACCCCCCAAAACTGGCCATCCTTGGCCGGCGTCGCCGTCCCCCTGCGGCCTCAGGGTGGCATTGACGCCACCAATGCTCTTTCTAATCCAAAATTTACTTCTACAATCAATCGTGACTTCGTGGCTCAACCAAAATCCTCATTGGTTGTTTCTAAAGCCCATCATTCGTTCTGCAAAGCCTGCTTTTTAGCAAAATTAGGATTGAGACCATCCTATGCAAAGGACACCAAAGAAAATATACCATTCTTGCAGAGAATCCAAGGTGAATTTGTGGACCTATTCAACCACCATGCGGACCATTTAGATATTTTATGGTGTTGGTTGATGCATCGACACGCTGGTCACATGTCATGCTATTGTCCACAAGGAGCGCTGCATTTGCTAAACTCCTAGCACAAATAATTAAGTTAAGGGCTCACCACCCTGATCATCCTATTAAGTCTATAAGATTAGACAACGCTGGGGAGTTTACATAAAAAACTTTTGATGATTATTGCATGTCCATTGGGATTGATGTTGAACATCCAGTTCCTCATGTTCACACCCAAAACGACTAGAAATGGGGCTATGCAATATTGCATGCAGCTGTGCTTATTCGTCTGAGGCCCACTGCCACTCAACCATTTTCTGTGTCCCAGATGGTGACTGGGTATGAGCCTAATGTCTCACACTTACTCATATTTGAGTGTGCAGTTTATGTGCCAATTGCCCCGCCACAGCTCACCAAAATGGGTCCTCAACGACGATTAGGCGTTTATGTTGGATATCTCTAACGATTATCCGCTACATAGAACCCTTGACAGGCGATCTCTTTACCGCTAGATTTGCGGATTGTCACTTCGATGAGACAGTCTTCCCATCTTTAGGGGGAGATAAGAACATCAATGTTCAACAGGAACGACATGAATTGTCGTGGTCTGTCCCCACTCTGTTTCATCTTGATCCCCAAACCGCACAGTCTGAAATTGAAGTGCGGAGAATTCTCGATCTTCAGAACGTAGCAGAGTCGATGCCTGATGCGTTTTCTGATATCGCTAAAGTGACGAGATCATGCATACCTGCTGCAAACGTGCCTGCAAGGATTGATGTCCTTAAAATTAGAGGACATGACGCCCTCTCAATGGTAACTGAGCATGGTGCCAACGTCCCCTCTCACAGTGATGGTGACGTTGTGGCTAGGCCCATGGCTCCTGCCAGGAAGCGCGGGAGGCCCATAGGTTCAATGGATTCTCGCCCAAGAAAGAAAGCGAGTTTGGCACAAAATAATCCATTAATCATCGATGTAAATAATCTATCTCATGAGAATATTCCGGATTATGGTTATGTCCAAGAGACATCATTGGGGGACGTTCCAATGTCAGAACCAACTCCAGAGAATAGAGAGATCTCCATGAATTACACTAGTGTACATGAGATGATTGATAGAAAGTCTATGGCTATTGATGATGCATTTGCATATCATGTTGCAAAAGGAATTATAGAATATGATGATATCGAACCTTGCTCCGTCGAAGAATGTCAATGAAGAGCGGATTGGTCTAAATGGAAAGATGCGATCCAGGCTGAATTGAATTCACTAACAAAGAGACAGGTGTTTGGGCCTATAAAGCAGACACCCCCTAATGTAAAACCTGTTGGCCATAAATGGGTCTTTGTTAGAAAGCGTAATGAGAAAAATGAGGTGGTAAGATATAAAGCCAGCCTTGTGGCGCAAGGTTTCTCACAACGCCCTGGAATCGTCTACGAGGAGACATATTCTCCCGTAATGGACGTTATAACGTTCCGCTACCTTGTCAGTTTGGTAGTTTCTGAAAAACTTGACATGCAGCTTATGGATGTGGTTACAACATATCTCTATGGGGATCTAGATTCAGAGATATGAAGGTTCTAGATGGACTTCAATTACCCAAATCAAGTGGCTCTAAACCATGGAACGCGTTTTCAATAAGATTAAAACGCTCACCATATGGATTAAAACAATCCGGACGGATGTGGTATAACCATCTAAGTGATTACTTGATTGGGAAGGGATATATTAATAATGAAATATGCACATGCGTGTTCATTAAAAGAACAAGTTCCGGATTTGCAATCGTAGCAGTTTATGTCGATGACATGAACCTAATTGGAACTCTAGATGAGTTGAAGGAAACTGCTAAATATTTGAAATCCGAATTTGAGATGAAAGATCTCGGGAAAACACGGTTTTGTCTCGGTTTAGAACTCGAGCACCGTAGTGATGTAATTCTGATCCATCAGTCTGCATATACTCAGAAAATTCTAAGGTGCTTTAATGAAGATAAAGCAAAGCCTATGAGTACTCCCGTGATCAGTCGTAGTCTTAAGACTGGAAAAGATCCGTTTCGTCCAAAAGATGAGGACAAAGAATCATTAGAGGCCGAAGTGCCCTATTCAAGTGCAATAGGGTCATTATTGTACTTAGCTCAATGCACAAGACCAGATATCTCATTCGCAGTGAACTTGTTAGCTCGACATAGCTCTGCGCCAACACGCCGCCATTGGATTGGTGTAAAGACAATCTTTCGATACCTAAGAGGTACGATTGATATGGGTCTATTCTATCCCTACAGAGAGAAAAGGAATGACGGAAATTTGGGATCGGACCCCAAGAGGCAAAACGCCACCGTCCAAAGGATTGCCGCCGGCCATGTTGCCACCGCCGTCCAGGGTGGTCGGCCTCATCCTACTCCTCTCCATCAAAACGACAATGATGTTTTGATGGGTTTTGCTGATGCAGGGTACCTCTCTGACCCTCACAAAGGTCGCTCCCAAACAGGTTATGTCTTTACCATGGGAAGCACTGCGATATCTTGGAGGTCTACGAAACAGACCCTTGTTGCTACTTCCTTAAATCATGCAGAGATTATTGCTCTATATGAAGCTGTGCATGAATGTATATGGCTAAGGTCTGTAATTAGACATATTCAAGGAAGTTGTGGTTTGAAGTCTACCACAGATGAACCTATATGCATTTATGAGGATAATGCAGCTTGTATTGAACAAATGAAGTTAGGTTTCATCAAGGGCGACAACACCAAGCATATATCGCCTAAGTTCTTTTATAATCAGCAACAACAATCACTTCTAAATATTGAAGTGAATCAAATCCGATCAAAGGATAATGTAGCAGACTTATTCATTAAGTTGTTACTTAAATCCACCTTCGAGAAACATGTGAAGAGCATCGGATTGAGAAAGTTATCCGAACTCCCACGATTGTCTCAATCAGGAGGAGATATAGACATCAGGGGGAGTTATGATGTCTACATGTTTGATCTCGAAGAGTGAAGGACGTGTTGTGCTCTTTTTGTCCTTCGACCAGAGTTTTTTTGTCCCATAGGGTTTTTGATACCTGGCAAGGTTTTTAACGAGGCAACGGATGAAGCGTCACTACCAAGTTTGAGTGGCACAAGGGGGAGTACGTGTTGAAGGAAAATCGACTTAGTGTGCCTTACACTAGTACAAAAATTGAATCAGACGACGGCTAAAAACTATCGTCTGATACAGAGCTGACTGTCGTATATCTCGCTGCCGTCTGATAAAACATGATTTAGAGAACCGTCGTCTGAAGAACTCGGCATCCATGTCGACAGCATGTCGACAGGCTGTCGACAGCATTAATTGTTGTGTGAATGTTACTCAGACAACGGGCAACTTAGAAATCTGTTGTGTGATTGCAATTCAAAAGTCGTTTTTTTTATAACTATTGTGTGACTGTTATTCAGACGACAGTTTTTAGTTTGTATCCATTGTGACTATCATATACATACGACAGTTCTTTTGGCAAAAAGTGTGATGTGAAGACTAACAATTAAATGTATTTATGCGACGACACATTGAGCTTTTACCATTGTGCTATAACATCTTGGACAATTCTTTCCATTCATTCTTGTTGTCTAATTGTTACAAATTATATAAAATTAATTCAAATCCCACCATATATAAAATGAATTCAATAAATTGATATGAAAAGGAAGTATATATTTCCCAAATATTCACACAAATTACATTTGCCTTCTCCTCCACCTTGTTGTAATCAATATACCCAGTAGAGGAGAAAAAGGAGAAAACAAAAACTAAACTAAGAACCCCAGCTTGACTTGATTGAGATTACATGAATTGTATTTTTCCCCTCCTGCACAATCTATATATGAAGCAGCTTTGCACCCAACATCCTGTGATTGAGTCTGCAATTTGATAATATCAATCAATTTTAGCACCAACTCAATTACACATGATCGCACAAATTCAGTACTTTCTTTTTAGAACTGAAAGTAAGTAAAGAAGGAAGGACAACATACTAGAAAATAATCATTGAGAACAAATTCTCAAGACCAAAATTATTGAGAAACAAGGATAATATCATTTAGACAAAAGCACATTCAAAATTACCACAAGCTAAACAAAGCAATTGAAAAACAAATACTCATACGGCCAACACAAATTTATCTGCATACAGAAGTTTTATAATCAAGGAAGGATGAAGGAATTTCAACATGATGTTCCATTCCTAGTTAAAGAATATGTACTGGAGTTTTTCATACGTAGCACATCTTGAGTGTGTGTCTGTGTGGTGTGTGTGTGTAACTAGGAGGTTCTATACTCACGGAAGAACAGATTCACATCCTAGTTGAAGGTTATATCATGAGAATATAAGATGGACCACAAAATTCCACCTGAAAGCCGCCCTTACAGATGTTGATAGCTCAACAAACTTAAAGCAGGAAAATTTAAAAAATAAATATTTAAATGCATTGCCTACAAATACAAATGAGTATGGATTTGTATATTGAGCATGTTACACTACTACAAAAAGTTAATCACACAACACTAATCACACAACGGAACAGAAATCATCCGTTGTGTGTTTAAGTAAGCTTGATTGCACAACGGTACTTGTTATATTCTGTTGTGTGAATGCCAACAAAGTGATAACTTTTTTATCAGAACTACATTACACAACGGACTTAAGTAATGTCTGTCGTCTGAGTCTTAAAAAAATTAGCGGCAGATTTCCCTCCACTTTGGAGCCTTGGTTGCCTCTTGAAATCTGAAATTTGTGCAACTTGATACAACGGTGCTTTATATTTTCCGTTGTGTGATTGAAACTGGATGCCAAATTTTGAGGAAGCTTGATTGAATGTCTTCCGCAAGATAAACCTAGTGCAAGCTGTAGAAATTAGACAACAGAAGTTATAATTTTCTGTTGTGTGAAAGTGGGAACATATAGGCGGAACATTTTGAGCCAAATTGTTGTATGCGGCAGATTTCCCTCCATGTTTTGACTTTTGATACTCTTACAACAGTTTGTTAGGTTTCTGTTGTGTGATTGCTTTGTTGGAAGTTTAATTGTGCCTCCCACCCAGGCCAAGCCACATCGTGTCGAAAGAAAAATGAAACAAATTCTCTCGAGCTCTCTCAGTTGTGACTTGTGAAACCCCCGTCCCTCCACCCCCTTCCCCACGACTCTCCCAATCGTGAAACACCACCACCACCCACCCCCCCCCCCCCCCCCCCCACGAAACCCCTCTCTCTCAGTCTCTCGATCTCTCTTGTCTCAATTTCATGGTCTCTTCTTCTTCAATCTCATCACCCCCTTTCAAACCCTAACCCTAAAATCTTCCTCCCCCAGCAATGGCCTCCTCCCCCGACCACAACCACACCCTGAAAGGCGATTCCAACACCCAGGCCTCCAAAAAGCCCAAACTCTCCTTCATCACCCCCTCCGAAATCGCCGCCGAATTCTCCCACCACGACCCCACCGTCGCCCGAATCAACAACGGCAGCTTCGGGTCCTGCCCCGACTCCGTCCTCCAGGCCCAGCGCCGCTGGCAGCTCAAGTACCTCTCCCAGCCCGATCACTTCTACTTCAACCACCTCCAAGCCGGCATCATCCACTCCCGCACCCTCATCAACGCCGACCACGTCGACAACGCCACCACCGCCGCCGCCATCGTCCTCCAGCAGGCTCATTCGTGGCGGTGAGGAGGATTTCGTAAGGTCTCGATGGTCGTGGCAATACCTGCCATTCAAGTTCTGGTACTAGTTTGTCGCTTCCTTTTTTTCTCCTTCTTCCTTCTTCGCTTTTCTATTTAATGCTGATTCTCTCTCTCTTTTAGAAAAGCCTTTTCTCTCTCTAGACTTTAGACTCTTTAGCAGTTATCCATTTTTAGAAAAAAAGTAAAATCGGAACGTAGATCTGGTACTCAAATTGTTCAGCTCCGACTGTCAAACGAATTATATCACCGACTTGATGTTCTCTTGTTTTCGAAATCATTCACTGAGGTTGATATGATAGTTTAGTGGTGGTAATTAGTGGTGGTATTTGATGAATCAATGGAGGTTTCTGTTTCGTTTGGCTTTTGAATGAACTGTTTTGTGTTTATATGGAGGATTTAGGTCACTTTCCAGGAGCCGGAGGCTGCTGCCAGGGCATGTGCTGATCCAACTCCAGTTATTGATGGCCGCCGCGCTAATTGTAATCTGGCTTCACTCCGGCGCCCTCGGCCGCATATGAGTTATGGTATGGTGTCTTACATGTACTTCATTGTGTGGTTGATGATTCTGCTATCAATTTCTGACCTGTGTGCCACCTGGAATCTGTTTTAATGAGAAGAATGAGTCATGGAGTTGGAGAAAATTGAACTCTGTTGACGATTTGCTATCAATCGTCTTCAGTTTTACTCTTTGTTGAATGCACATTTGTCCATATTAGTCAAGTTTCTTTCTAAGTACCAAAGTTTAAGTACTTCTCTTTGCATTTGTTACTTACAGTACGTACAGCACCGGCTTCTCCATACATTGGAAGCATGCAAGCTCCTCGTGGGGCTTATGTCGGAGCATATGGCTACCAGCAGCCTCTTACGTACAATTATCCACAAGGGATGATGTTTCCTCCTTATGGGTAAGTTGCACTCTCAGAGAATATTCTTCATTAGATGTTCTGGGCAATGCAATGCCGAGTCCACTCAGGTGGCTGAGTTTTATGTATCAGTAGTCAATCTAATAATTATGAGAGTATATCGTTTTGGATTGCTGGGGTGCGGTATTGGATTTTTCTCTATTTTTGTTTATTTTTTAAATTCATTTCTGTAGCTTATATGATGTTTTATGCAAGGTTTAGTTGAATTGAAGCTCTGATTTGTCACAGTTGCTTTTTCTCTCACGTATGTGTGCTTTGTTTTAATTGAATTGATTGTTTTTGAATAATTGATGAAAATCTGTGATCGAACTTTAGTTTTCAATTATTTGGACACTTTCGAGCCGAAACGTAGAGAAATTTAAGCAAAACTGCCACAGGATCAGTTCATCAATAGTGTTTGTATGCCGAAATTTGAGTTTGCTTTTTCCTCCTACATCCTGGTGTATTCTGTTTGCAAACTTTCTATCTACTTTTGTAAAACTTTAATGCTATGCTTTACGGTACTAATGATTGGAAGCCAGAGATTTGTACATCTTCGGCTACTTTATGGAATCTGGAGGCAATTTTTGAATTTTTTTTCTTGTTGATGTTATCAATTTGTGATAGAGTTACGGTTGTATTGCAGTGTACTTAGAACTACTTCTATGAATATCCTTGTAAGTGTAGGGCTCAAGTTTCAGTTCACACTAGAAGATATTTTGTATGTATAAAATTCCTGCTATTTATTAGTCTAGCTGCTCTATCTGCGAAGTTGACAACTATGGTTGGTGGCGTGGATGAGAAACATTTTGCAGATCTTAACATCTGTTGTGTCCTAGAAACCTTGCAAACGATTGTCTGTTATGCCACATTATTCATATTAGTGAGGTTGAAGTGTTGAAGTGTAGTTGGGTATGAACTCTAGGGTTAGGAGATATAGAAATATAAATATTAGTTGATGATTTGAGCTGATAAGCTTTCATGCAACCATTAGCAGTATATGCCTGGTTTTTTTATAAGGATTTACAAATTCTAATTTCCTTTTCTTTTTTATCTGTTACAGCTGAGGTTGTGGCAGGATCAGCAGCTTGGCTTGGCCGAGGACTTTCTTGTGTGTGTGCACAGAGAAGAGAGAGTGATGCTCGTCCTTCCTTTGATCTAACCCCTGCCCAGGTAACACATGCTTGTAATTAGATCAACTGTATCTGTGTATGATAACATGCTTTTAGTATATCCCTTTTAGATACAAGTTCTTAGATTGAAGAAAATGAACTGTATTTAGTAGGGATATTATTGTTATTACTCCAATGATTACTGTTAAGATCCAAATTTCAATAATGGAAAGCTTACAGTTTCCTCTTTTTTTTCGTTTTCTTTTTCTTTTTTCCGACAAGTTTGATAACTCCTGCTTATTATCACACTGATTGTTCATGCAAAGACTATATGTAGATGTATGAATTCCTACTTTATGTTTCTTTACTCCTTTTTAGTCTGGATCTGCACCAAATTTTTGGTTGGCTGGTAGTTTAAAAATCTTAAGGAGGCTAATAATTATTCATTTCCAACTATAAATGAATTTATATTGTTTGATTTTTGGTTATTGTGAGAGGCAGTAGTAGTGGTTTTTATAGTAACTAAGTACCACTATTCATGCATTTCATTGAGACTCTCTGCAGCAAATATATGTTTCTTTGAGATAGGCTTGATTCATATGTTAAATTTAATCTGAGTTAATTTTAATATGAGACAGCCTTGATTCTCTTTTCTGGCAGCATAGGTTTCTGAGTTAATTTAATAATAGTTATGCTTTATTGTGTGACATTAACTTATCGTTTGTGTTTTTTTTTTTTTAAAGAACTGATTGTTTGCTTGAGGGATTTCTTTTCTGTTGAATGGGACGTTTTGTGAGATTATTATCTTGGATTATGGAGATTATTAGTTTTGGTTCTCTTTTGATTTGATGGTTTTCATTAGTTGTTGTGCCTTTTCTTTTCTTTTTTTGCTCCGTCTGTAACGCGTCTTCTATGCTCAGGATATTGATTGCATAAGATAACTAGATAGATAGATTTTCAGTTCTTTTCTGTTTCCGACATTTCAAGAAAGATGTTAACCAAAACCGGACCATGAGAACTTTTTATTGTGATGTTGTAGTTCTTCAAGTTATGCTCTAAT